>OVAO01000801.1:938-18214 GCA_900406285.1 Biscutella auriculata | reverse complement strand
ATATTAAAATTTACTATCCATTCGATTTTTTCTGGTTCGGTTCGGGTTTTTTTTCCATTGATTTTGGTTCGATTTTTTGGTTCCGTTTTATTTACCGAGCCCTAATTTTTTTAAAAACATTTTTTCCTTGTCATATCTATGGTCAATTTTTTTCTACAAATCTTTTTAATCCGCTTTTACGGAAGTTTATTTTTTCTTAGAACTAATTTTCTTTTTAATAAGAATTTTTTCTTTTCAAAAAAAGCTATAAGTTATAAAATTTTCACCTCAATAAAACAAAATTTAACTTTAGGCCACCAAATATTATGGACCGGCCATGGTGGCCAATGGATGTTTTTAGTCCCATTTCACAATATTCTGGATCTACGATTTTGGTGTCTGTTATATCTCGCATGTAACATAATTTTAACATACTTTATTAGCCAGTCAGTAAGAGGAGTGCCAGTGACTTAGTGAATGATGTACTAACATTGATACACATATTTAGAAATGGCTTGATCTCTTTCTTTAAGTTATGTTAGATCATTCCATATAATTTTTTAATGTTTTAACCATTTTTTGGTCATTTGAGATTCTAACCATTCCACTGTAGCCATTGGATTGGATGTTTTCCCCATTAAAGATACTTGCATTCCCTACAATGTTGTTACCAATAATGGGTTTAGTCGGTGGTTCACTTTTACGAATTTTACTTGGACCAATCTCCCAAATAGTATAATCTAAGATGATTTTACAAGAATTTAAAGAGTTAATTTTATTAAGGATTAATATCCCACATCGTTAGTTGGAAAAGATCATAAACAATATTTATGAGATATGAGTCACTTTACTCATAACCAATTGTTTTGAGTTAGAAATCCATAGATCTTAACATGGTATCATAGTCCGATCCGAACGACCCAAACCGATCCATGGTTACGAACCATCGATCCTTGTCTGAAGTTCTAAGATATATGGTCAAAAGAGCCATCATCTCGAGCGGGCATATTAGGGAATAATATCTCACATCGGTTGTTGGAAGGGATCATAAGCAGTATATATTGTGAGGATTTAATTCGATTAATTAAAACCTCATACTTAGCCTTTTTATTCATCTAACTAGATCAATTAACCTTGATACTTGTTTTGTAGGCCGAGCAAAGAAAGAACGAAGAGTTTGGTTACCCAATTCCCGTTTCTGGTAAGTCTGGGAGAGATTCGTTCTCTCAGACAATCCACTAAGATCGATATAACCGTACAACAAAGAGATAAAGACACAATACAATAATATAAGAACCATATGATTCTTCACCGTAGCTTTAGGTCTTCCTATTCTAGTCTCCTCTGTGTAATTCTTTTTCTTTGTTGATATTCACTCATATCTTAATTCACTGTCGAATTGTCCGAATAATTCACTGCTCTTGTCGTCAAAAGCGCGTCTCCATTTATACATATCTTCATATGTTAACCTAATGATGAGCTTTCTCCTTAAATTAAATTCAGGTGGGATCTTGCAATTTGGTTCTAGCCCATTACGCCTCACTTAAACCCATGATGCTTTAATTCTTTGAGAATGGATCGACAATTTCCCTCACATTCTCCACCTTGTTGATGACCAAAGAATCATGTGCTCTTATTTGAGAGCTTCACTTTCTTTGTGTCTTATCCTTCATCATGATAATGAGTGAGCTTTCTCCAGTGATTGTCAGCTTCACCTCCGACGCTGGCCTTGCTCTGGCCGTGTACAGTGATAGAGAGTCTTCTCTCACTGAGATCTCCGTCTTCCCTGGCCTTTTTCTGCAGCTTTGTTGCTCTCGTCCCTTGTTCGTTTATTTCTCCTCTTTTCCCTACATACATGCCACATATTTTGCCATTTTCAACCCGACAAGCTCAAGAGGTATCGACTCCCTCTTTGATCTCCTCTGGATTTGGGCTTTTAGATTTTCATGACCTCTTCTCGTCATCTAGGATACAAATCTCGGTAAATACTCAGGTAATAACCGAATTCCGATTCCTTCTTTGATCCTTCTCAATTTTCAGATTCACTGATTCTTTTGTATGTCAAGGTTTTTGAAACGACTCAAATGAGGCTTGCCGTGATTCACCATGCCTTTCACGGTAATCTTCTCTTTTCCACTTACTAGATTTTCAAATTTTACCATCTGTAGATCTAGCGCCAGTGTTCTATTTACTCTCTATTCAAACATTTTACAACATTTGTTATGTTTAGTAAACTACTCTAGAACATGACTCTTTGCCCTGGTTGTTATCCAGTCTTTACCGTCTGAATGATTTTTGTCGATTCTTCTTTATACCGAAAACTCAGCTGTATTTGCTAACTAGTTTTCTTGTTTCTGTTTGCGAGTGGACCAATCGACAAGTTCCATCTCGCGTTGCTACATTTGGTGTCAAGGGACAACGGCGAGTGTCACAAGACACCTTTCGAAACTGTTTTCAGGTACACACTTAGTTAGCATGTTTGTTGGATTTAGAGTAGTGTGAACCTTGAGAACCTTTGTGGAATTATCGTTGATTAGTTCTCTTATGAAATGGTGTTTGATAGCAATATGCTTTGTTCAGTGATGGAAAACTGATTTTTTTGCCAAACTTATTGCACTTTGTAAATCATAATTCAACTTGAAATTTTCAGAACTGAACCCCATTTCTTCACATATACCTTTCAACCATATACTCTCTTTAGCTGCTTTTGTTAGTGCCATATATTCTACCTCAGTAGTTAATAGGGCCACTAAATGTTATAATGTAGATTTCCAACTCACATTATTTCCTCCAACCTGAACCTTCTATTGTCAAGATTTGTAGCGTAATTTGAATCACAAAAACCCTCAACTTTGATTTTTTCAGCCTTAGTAAATGTAAGACACGTTTGATATGTTGTGTTTTTGATCGTTTTTAGGATTAGTTTTCATTCGTTTTCATTCGATTTTAGCTTGCATTTAGAGTCTTTCTAGGTCATATTGCATTGCATTTGCATATATCAGGTGTGAAGCAATCAAAGGACGAAATTCAAGTCGAGTGGAGGATCGCTTGTAAACTGAACCAAATCAAGGCATTTCCTGCAAAGCATCCCGGACGGGAAATCAATCAGTCCCAAATTGACCCAGCCCGAGACACTATCTCTCTACACTAACTCAATCAGTCCCGGCCAAGGTCCCGACCTATCCAGCCAGGGAAAAATCTTACGACTCCAATTTCAGCAATCATCCCAGAGTAACCATCCAGGTCTAGAGAAGTCTACCCCGGCCGGGATGTTCCCTAAAATCTAATCGTGCAAGGCGTCCCAGAATACGTCCTGACCTGCACAACCCGAGACAATTCGTCTGCAAAGAATTTTGCATATCATCCTGGGGTACCTCATCCCGGCCTGCTAGGTCGAGATCATCGCTTCCAGAAGGCAAAATCCAAAGAGCTCCGACCTGGGTAACCAAAGTATCCCGGTTGGCCAGTCCGGGACGATCATTCGCGAGGGACTTACTATAAATAGCAAAAACCCTAACTCTTTAAGAACATATTCTATTTTTAGCTTAAACTTTTCTTTGTAGTAATTTCCTTTGATTTTCTTGTAAGAATCTTGTTGGTTAACTCTCTTAATCTATCTTATTACTCTTAATCATGTTTATATCATGCTTGATTTGTGTTGCTTCTATGGTTAGTGAGTAGTTTAATCCCTAAGTGGATGAATTAGGTAGATTAGGATAGTTTGAGACTTGAGTTTGCTACTTAGGACTTGTACTGAGTATATCTTCGGTAGATTGATGAGTTTAATGCTAGAATAGAAATAACTAATCAATTCTAGAGCTTAGGCATTTCACGCCCGGTAGGTGTTCGATGAAATGCCGGAACCAACCTAACTAGTGCTATTTGAAGTCTAACCAAATGATTGTGCTAGGATCATATAGTGATTTCATGGACTAGGGTTTAATGCTTGCTAATTCGTGCATTTAGTCAAAGGATTGATACTTGTATGTTTTGGTAAAATGTATTTATCAAGGGATTGGACTTATCTAAATCGGATAGCTCCTAGATCAAAGATAAGCATTTAGATGTTGTTAATGAGTAGCATGCTAGAGGATTAAACCAACCGAGTCGATAACCTAGGTCCATCCGCTTAGTTTCCTTTATAATCATCTCAAAATCGTTTCTAGTTGACTTTTGCTTGACTTTCTCTTTTGGCTTTTGATAAGAAGGATTTTTCCCTCTTATTAATCAAATGTAGTATAGAAGGGTTTAAAATGTCGAACCAATTCGGAAGGGATTCACGTATTAGGACTATAGAGAATTCACTTAGTCTATGTCGAATAGGAATTTGTTTGCCAATAATAATCATAACTAAACAAATTAAATAAAATAAAGTAAAACACAAAAGTCAACCAAAAAGTCAACGACATATAATAAATATAAACCCAAGAAATAAAATAAGCATATGGATCAGGGCAATCGAATTGGGCAGTCAATTTCATGTTCATGATATCAATCTCATCATACAATGCTTATCCTTAGTCTAAGAACTATCCAATTTAGGCTAATCCACTCTCGTGGTAGAAACCCCTATCCTAATCATGCATTCACACAATCTCTTGGCCAAATACATAATTAAGAAGCATTAAAGTTCTAGTCTATGCAACTACTAAACAATCCTAAAACAATCTCTTGGAAATGCCTCATTTAGCACAAATTTAATTCATTCATGCATTTCATCGAACACCTCTCGGGCGATGATTCTCCTAAGATCTAGATGAGAGTAATTAATTCTAATATAGCATTAAGCACATTAAACGAGTGAAGACATAATAAATCAAATCTCAAACATCATGAACAATCATCAATTAAGTGAAGATAGGTTGATGNTCATCGAACACCTCTCGGGCGATGATTCTCCTAAGATCTAGATGAGAGTAATTAATTCTAATATAGCATTAAGCACATTAAACGAGTGAAGACATAATAAATCAAATCTCAAACATCATGAACAATCATCAATTAAGTGAAGATAGGTTGATGACAAGCCCTAAGTAGTATGTCTAAGCACTAAACCACCATAATCTACCTAATCCATCCACTTAGGAAAAACTACTCACAAATCATAAATCCAACACCAATCAAACAAAGAGTAATCATAATGGGAATAAGCATTAGATAAACAAGCTAGTTAGAATCAAGTATTAACAAGAGTGAGAAAAGGTTCAAAACAAGAGAAAATCAAAACCTAAGAAAAATATGACATAATGAAGTTGGTTGGGGGTTGGGGTATTTATTGTCTCGCGAGGAATGAAGTTCCGGGACGGTGTTCTGGAACGTCTTCAATCTAGTCCCATCCCGGGCTGGACTGACCGGGATGCTTCCCGGGATGATGCGAAACAGTGGATTTCTGGTGAACGTCCCGGGCTGGGTGGAGCCTCCAGACCGGGATGGTTACACCGGGATGACCCTTTGTTGCTGAGGTAGAGGACCGTCCTAGGTAACGCCAGACCTGGACCTGGGCCGGGACGCTGTTCTGGAAATGGAGAGAAGGTGTCCCGGGCTGGATGGACCGGGACTATGAAATTCCTAGACCGGGATGGCTCGCTGGACAAGACGACATTTAGCTCGGTTTGCAAGCGATCCTTCGCATTACGCCCTATGGTTGCTTCAATCCTGAAATATGCAAATGAAATGCAATATGACCTAAAAGGATTCTAAATGCAAGCTAAAACCGAATAAAAACGAATGAAAACTAAACCTAAAAACGATAAAAAACACAACATATCAACTCCCCCAAACTTATCATTTGCTTGCCCTCAAGCAAAACAAATTCGAAGTAAAGATAAGAGGTTTGAAAAACGGAAACCAAACAATCCAAAAACCAAGGAGAGAGCGCTTTCAATTAAGCACAACTACTTATCTCATGATCTATGCCATTTCGCAACTTAATACTAGGCTCTAGCATTCCACTCGACCATCCTAAGTTGCTTTCTTACATTCGTTCATAAGGGAGCGTGAAACATGATCAAAATATAACACAAGGCTTTGTTTGGTTCGGTTAAAAGGGGACTCTAAACTAAAGAGAAGGTTCCACACGACATGAGGTTAGTTGTAATGCGGTTTCTCTAGCGAAGTGAAAAAATTATAGTAAAATCAAGAAAGAATAAGAGCAATGGGGCATTTTCTATTAAGCATCAATCTTAATTCCCAAACCTAAATTTTATTCTACCATTTTCTTCTTTGAATTCCACACAATTTTCAATTTTTCTCAAGAGATCTCTTTCTATTCTTCTTTGCTCAATGTTGACTCTTTTCAATCCTTAGCAACTATTTACCCAAGGCAAATCCTTTTCGATAATCGAATTTCTTTTCTTTTTAAACTTTCTTCTTGGGATAGTACTCTTTTCCTTTATATCTTGAGTCAAAACTAGATCCTTTTTGGCAATCTAGTTGAGTTCCTTTTCAATTTCTTTTCTTTTGGTGTTTTCTTTCTTCTTTCCCTTAACCAAATCCTACTTCTTTTCAAGTACTCCATCATCAAAGTAATTACCACTTAAGCTATTCTTGAATTCTAAAGATAANACCGAAAGATATCAATTCAAGATATACCCAAGTGCTTTTTCATTTTGTTCCATGCCTATTCTACCCGGATTGATGCTTCTAATTTCCGCTCGAAATCTTGCAAGATTTTACAAAAACATCAACGCTAAAAGTAAGTAGTGAACTCACAAGTGTCTAGGCCGAGGTAGAAACGGGTGAGAGGGAATTGTCCTTAAGGTGAGAACGACCAAGCCGGACAAAAAGTGTTTCACTTTAATTGCCCAAACTCGTACTTGAAAATAATACAAGCCACAAAGCACAAGTGAAATAACATGATCATGTTAATTAATACGTTCAATTTAAGACTCCAATAATCGTTAAAGCAAACTTAGTCTAGCAAGTATCAATACACGAGACAAAGCTTTTCTAAGCATCTTGGTCTATGGCTTAGAGTTCAAGATGCTTCGAAGCTACTTAAATCGAGATCGATGACCTAAGTTCTTGGACGCAATGGTTTCCTTTTGAAAAACGAAATTCTAAACTACATGAGACTCGACTATGCACAAGATAGGACAAAAGACAAATATGCTAGATGATAAGAAGAAACAAAATAACAAACAAGATTAGATCAAAGGGTGGTTCCTCCCCCAAACTTAAATGACACCGTCTCGATCACACTAAATTTTAGGAAAAGAACCAGAACGGGAAACTACAAAATAAAAAGAAAGAGGCAAACATGCATATATACAAAGAGGATACTTGAGGTTAACGAGTCTGAGGAGGGTTGGAGAGGGAGAGGGTTTCTCCTTTTGACGAGCTTTCGGTTGCCATGTAGAGCTTGAGGCGTTGGCCGTTGACAACAAACTCACCCCCTTCCTTGTTCCAAAGGACTACCGCTCCATAGGGTCTAGTGTCCTTAACCGTGAACGGGCCCGACCAACGGGATTTGAGCTTCCCGGGGAAGAGTTTGAGGCGAGAGTTGAAAAGCAAGACGGAATCAGCCTCCTTGAAGACTTTGTGAAGAATCTTCTTTTCATGAAAAGCCTTTGTTTTCTCCTTGTAGATTCGTGTGCTATCATAGGCTCCCAACCATATCTCGTCCAAATCTTCAAGTTGCATGTCGCGCCTTTCCTTGGCAGATTTCACATTGAAATTAAGTAACTTGACCACTCATTGGGCTTTGTACTCGAGCTCGGCCAGGAGATGGCATGTCTTCCCATACAACATATGGAACGGAGTGGTACCAAGTGGAGTCTTAAAAGCGGTTCGATAAGCCCATAAGGCATCATCTAGTTTCGTCGACCAATTTTCCTAGTAGGACCAACCGTCTTCTCAAGTATAGCTTTTATTTGTCGGTTTGAGACCTCAACTTGACCACTAGTTTGCGGGTGATATGGCGTGGCTACCTTGTGTCTAACCCCATGCTTCCTTAACAATCTTTCAAAAACCTTGTTGATGAAATGAGTACCATCATCGCTTATCACAACTTTTGGCGTTCCAAACCGAGGGAAAATGATGCTCTTGAACATCTTCAATACAACCTTAGAGTCATTTGTCGGGCTTGCTATTGCTTCTACCCATTTTGAGACGTAATCCACCGCAACTAAGATGTACTTGTTTCCGTAAGATGATGGAAATGGTCCCATGAAGTCTATACCCCACACATCGAAGACTTCAACTTCCATAATAGGGTTTTGAGGCATCTCGTTCCTCTTGCTTATGTTTTCTTTCCGTTGACAATAATCACACCGTGTGATGAATTGGTGTGTATCTTTGAACATTGTTGACCACCAAAAACCCGCTTGCAATACCTTCAAAACCGTCTTGAAGGTGGCAAAATGACCTTCATAGTTTGAACTATGACAACACTCGAGAATCCCCCCTACCTCTTCCTCCGCCACACAACGACGGTATAAACCGTCTTTTCTTAGAGTGTAGAGATAAGGTTCATCCCAATAGAATCTATTCACATCTTTTAGGAATTTTTTCCTTTGATGGTGCCCTTGGTTAAGGGGAGCTCAACCGCATTCAAGATAATTCACTATGTTGGCGTACTAAGGCTCTCTTCCGTGGAGCAATGCAATAGTTCCGACATCAAAATTGAAGTCCTTTTTGTTATCCCGAACATCAATAAGCAAGAGTTGTTCATCCGGGAGCATGTCGTCAATAGGTAATTCGTCACATACTCTCATCCTAGACAAGTGATCGGCCACTCTGTTCTCTATTCCTTTCTTATCTTTGATTTTGAGGTCAAACTCTTGTAGAAGGAGGATCCACCTCAATAGTCTTGGCTTAGTATCTTTCTTGGCCATAAGGTGTCTCAAAGCCGCATGATCCGTGTAGACTATGACCTTGGAACCAACAAAATAGGAACGAAACTTCTCGAACGCAAACACAATCGCAAGCAACTCTTTTTCGGTAGTTGCATATTTTATTTGAGCTTCATCCATCGTCTTACTAGCATAGTAGATAACGTGGAGTTTCTTGTCTTTTCGTTGTCCCAACACGGCTCCCACGACATAGTCACTGGCATCGCACATGATCTCAAATGGGAGATTCCAATCCGGTGGTTGCACAATCGGGGCACTAGTGAGTTCATTTTTAATGGTAGTGAAAGCGGTCATGCATTCGTCGTCAAAGTTGAAATCAATTTCCTTGCAAAGGAGTCTTGTGAGTGGTCTCGCTATCTTTGAAAAGTCTTTGATGAACCTTCGGTAAAAACCCGCATGACCCAATAAGCTTCGAATACCCTTCACCGAGTTTGGAGGACATAAATTTGTCATCACATCAATCTTCGCTTTATCCACCTCGATACCCTTTTCCGATATCTTGTGATCAAGAACAATTCCATCCCGGACCATGAAGTGGCATTTTTCCCAATTAAGCACGAGGTTCGTCTCTTCACAACGCTTGAGTACCTTGCACAAGTTAGACAAACACAGAGCAAAAGAGGAACCATACAAAGAGAAATCATCCATAAACACTTCCATTACACTTTTGATTAAATTCGAAAAGAAAGACATCATACATCTTTGGAAAGTGGCGGGGGCGTTACACAATCCGAACGACATTCTTCGGTATGCAAAGGTACCGTAAGGGCATGTAAATGTTGTTTTCTCTTAGTTTTGCGGGTGGATGGGAATTTGGAAAAATCCGGAGTAACCATCAAGAAAACAATAGTAGGGATGATTACCTAATCATTCAAGCATTTGGTCAATGAAGGATAGAGGGAAATGGTCTTTCCTAGTCGCGACATTTAATTTTTGATAATCAATACACATCCTATGTCCCGTGATCGTTCTAGTTGGGATCAACTCGTCGTTATCGTTTTTAACAACTGTGATCGCACCTTTTTTCGGGACAACATGCACAGGAGAGATCCACTTACTATCCGAGATAGATATATTACGTCGGCGTCTAAGAGTTTTATGATTTCCTTTTTAACAACCGCTTGTAAATTTGGATTTAATCTCCTTTGGTGTTCAACGGAGGATAATGATTCATTTTCTAGATTGATTCGATGCATGTACAAGGACGGGGAAATCCCTTTTATGTCGTCTAGAGAGTATCCTATAGCCTTTCTATTGCGTTTTAATTCAACAACCAAGAAAACATACATTAGCCCTTTTGGAAGCGGTTTGAGTTCGACCTTGGGTGCATGTAGTTCGCTCCAATCATCTTCCACATTGGTTGATGTTGGTGTAGGATTTGTTTCGTCGGGTTTGACATTGTCGAGTAGTGTCTTGTGGGAGTGTAGGCGTCGGTGCAAATTACCCATTTGAGTATCAACATCTTTTTATTTGTTGGGAGCTTCTTCAAGAGCTCTTTGCAAGATGTCCTATTGAGCAAAATCCTCCAAAATCCTCTACGCTATAGACGTGGCCCGACATCGATGGTCCTTTCATGATTTGTCCCATGTCGTATTGTTGGACATGATACGAATGTGGAGATCGATCTTTTCCTTTTTCACATCTATGATTGCACCCGCCATTGCTAAGAAAGGGCGTCCAAAGATGAGAGGATCTTTAGGTTCTTCGGCCATTTCCAAAATGATGAAATCGCTTGGTATCTCAGTTGATTCAAGTCTAACCGGGAGATCTTCAAGGACTCCGATTGGTATCTTCACGGATCTGTCGGCAAGTACTATGAAGATCCTCCAAGGTTTAAACATTGTGAATCTCAATTTCTTAGCGATCAAGAGAAGCATAACGCTAACACTAGCTCCTAAATTGCATAAACACTTTTCAAATTTATAGGGGCCTAGAGAGCACGGGATTGTGAAACTCCCTGGATCTCGCAGTTTTGATGGTGGGCCGGAGGTTTGGATGATGGCACTACAATCTTTGTTGAGGGTGATTTTTCCGTCGCGATCGCTTAGCTTCTTTTTGATGGCGTCCTTGAGGAATTTTCTATATTGATAGACTAGCATGAAAGCATCGATGAGAGGTATTTCAATTTGCACCTCCTTCATTTGTTCCTCAAATTGGGCATGGTACTTCTCCATGAGTGTGTTCTTGAATCGGCCCGGGAAGGGTAGCTTTGGTTCAAGTTGCGGTGGAATGGGTGTCGGTGAAGGATCATCGTTGACAATGATCTTGCCTTTGCCTTTCGTGGTGAGTGGGGCTTGTTCTTGGTGTTCTTCATCCTCAAGTATCTCAATTGGTATTTGAGTTGGTTGATTGACGATGTTGCTTTGTGGCACGTCTTGTTGTAGCAATACCCCCTCACTTTGAATGACATCGTCCTCGATGGGTGTGCGTGGTGGTAGATGTGACCACTATGGAGTGTGATTGTGCTAACAAGGTCATGAGTTGGTGAAGTATCGGTGGGCGGAGGTAGTTGGTGGAAAAGATGGTCCAGATCGTGGAGGCGGGAAGTCACGTGTTTAAGCTTGGCGTTGAGGTCGCCAATGAATTCATCTACACGGTTGTTGATTTCCGTTTTGTGAGTATCGAGATCCAAGACATGGCGTTGTTGGCCATCGAGCATCTGTTGAAGTAGAAGGTCCGTGTGAGGTGGTGGGGATGGGGGTGGTGAGTAGGAAAGTGGCGGAGACGATGGATGGTGGTAAGTGGTGTTGGTGGGGGCTTGGATTCCCAAGTAGTGGACGTCCGCGGTGGGAATGGGAGGCTTAGAAGTTGGTGAGGAGAAGAAGTCGAGGCGTTGGTGAAGACGGCGGAGATCTTGGGCATAGGTCTCGTGGGTGGTGTGGGGTGGGGTAGAAACATAGTGGGAATCATTACCATAAGCGTCTTCACTCGATGCTAGAGATTCAATAAGTGTGGTACCCGCGGAGTAGGTCTTGTCAATGAAAGAGTTCGAGCTCACGGTATTGAGCATGACACGGTAATGGCGTTGGAGGCCACGGTGGAAGGTGATGAGTAGAGAGTCCAAGGGGATGCCATGGTGTGGACATTGACGAAGAAACTCTTTGAAACGTGTCCAAGATGCGGAGAGGGATTCGGATGGCAATTGAGTGAAAGAGCAAATCTCACGTCGGATCATGGACGTTCGGTCAATGTTGAAGAAGGCGGATAGGAAAACCCGCTTACATTCGACCCAAGTAAGGATGGAGTTTGGGGCCAAGTTGGAAAGCCATGTGGCGGCTCTTCCGCCCAAGGAGAATGGGAAAAGTCGGAGTTTGTAGGCGTCTTCACTCACACCTTCATAGTGCACCGTACCACAAATCATGTCGAAGTGAGCTAAATGGTCATAGGGGTTTTAGGATGGTAGGCCAAGAAATGGATTCCTCATGACGAACTCGAGTCGTTGATGACTAATCTCGAAGTAAGGTGCGTCGATAGGAGGAACATTAATGTCGGAGCAATTATTATGAGGTAGAGGTGTGAATGTGGAGCCAATGGAAGTTGGGTCGTAATGCGGTGTGTCATTGGTGTTCATGATTAGAGGTACCTGAGAAGAGGAAAATAGAGGAAGATGGACGATTAATATCGGTGTTGAGAATCCTAGTCCTTAGCAAGGTCTCAGAAGAAATGGTGATCAAAGATAATCTGAAATCGGCAACAGCTCCAATTTGATAATAAGATATTTCGCTTTCTCCTTATTAATTAAAGAGAAGACTAATATCTAATTATAGTCAAATGTAGTATAATGGGTTTTTGGATACAAGTATCCGGGATATATCGAACCAATATCGGAGTTTTGATCGCACACTAGTTCTATGGAGAAGAAAACTGAGTTTAGGAAGATAATAGAAGTTGTTTTGCCACTAAACAAGTCTACTAGAATTACCAAATTGCATTGAGAAGATAAAGTCAACTAAAGGTCAACGAAAGCGATTAAAGAGAAATAAAGAGAAACTAAGCGGATGGATCGAGGTTATCGACTCGGGTGATATACTTCTTACTTCTTACACATACTACTCATTTAACCACATCTAAATGCTCATCCTTGATCTAAGAGCTATCCGATTTATATAAGTTCAATCCCTTGGTAAATACCCTTTACCAAAACATAAAGTATCAATCCCTTGACCAAATGAATGAATTGGCAAGCATTAAAACCTATTTCATGCAATCACTATATGATCTTAGCACAATCCCTTGGTTAGACTTCAAATAACACTCAAAAGATTCATTCGGGCATTTCATCGAACACCTTCCGGGCGAGATATGACTTTTTAAACTTTTAAATTATGACATGACAAATAAGAACTGATGACATGGATGATGACATGAAAAATCAGTAAGTCAACCGACATACGAACACATAACTCAGTTTTCATAAACCAGCCAACAAATACAACGTAAGGCAGCCGCAACGTGAATGTTATTCTAGTAATTAATCTTTCGCTAATAAGTCAGCTGTAATAGGCTGATTAAACATAACTCAGCTGTAAAACAACATATAAGCCAGCCATGGATTTAATAACTCAGTCATCCGATGATCATTAAATCAGCCGGAGAAAACTAACTCAGGCAAGAGATAACTACAACTCATCCGTATTATCGATAACTCAAACTAACTCAGGCAAGAGATAACTACAACTCAGCTGGAGAAAACTAACTCAGCCAAGAGATATCTACAACTCATCCGTATTTTGGATAACTCAGTCGGACGATGTATAAGTCAGTTGTAACTTGTGTTTGTAAGTCAGCCTTGATCGCATAAATCAGCCATTGTAAACATATAACATCCCCTATAATTTGGCAGTATCTTTTTGTTACATTGTTTCGGTTGAGTAACACTATAACACGACCTAAAAGAATTATTGGTTTCGTTGAATTTTTTAAGAAAAATATCGGCAAGTTATGTATCTCACGACTTTATTGGCATCGTATCAACTAAGTAAGTTACGAAATCTAATTTAATAGATAATAACCATAAGTATAATATCTTAATATATTTATTAAGGTAGAACATAATTAAAATCAGATAATTCATTATTCCTAAAAAAAACAAAAAAAACATGATAAAATATGATAAATTTATTATAGAGAAGAAAATACAATTGAATCTAACTAAGATTTATGGAGTCTACTTTGAATCATCCTTCTCAATTTTAGTTATTTTCTTGCATTGTTTATTAGAAGTAGAATTAAGATCAGACAAAATATTTTCTTTTTTCTTTTAGATGGAATAGAGCAAACATATAACGTATCTTCATTGAATATTTCAAATTGTATGGAATCTTGTGAAAAAATAATAGCATTAGACATAACTTAAATTTAGTTATAATAAGGTAAAACTTAAGAATATGATATTAATTGACCTGGTCAGAAGATATAGTAATAGATAGGTGGTTAATTCATTGATCTAATTCAAAAGAATCAGTTGCTTCTGCTTCCAATTTACCATTTCTTCAATAGTCAATACCTTTAAAATTTTATAGATTTGAGCACCATAAAAAAACATTATCTTTGTTAATTTAAAGTCCAAAATAAAATATTTTTCCCAACAACCTTTTTTATTACTTCATGTAAGAGCTTTGGATCTTCCATCTATTATAAACATGAAACGTATATATTAGTGTTTTTATTAGATAACAATTTAATTATGAGAAATATCATCGTAATATTTACCTCATCATATAAGTCATCTCAAAGATCTCTAGTGATAATAGAATTTTAGCCTACTCTCTATTGAGTCAAGGAGAGAACTAAAATTACTATTATGATCAAATGAAGTATAGGGTTTTTGATACAAGTATCCGGGGAAATATCGAATCAATCTCGGAATTTTGATAACACACAAGTTCTATGGAGACCTCTACTAAGTCTAGGAAGATAATAGTAATTGTTTTGTCACTAAACAAGTCTATTGGAACTAACAAATTGCATAAGGAAGGAGGAGTCAACAAAAAGTCAACAAATTCGATAAAAAAGAAATGTAAAGAGGAACTAAGCGGATGAATCGAGATTATCGACTCGGATGGTATACTTCTTATACATACTACTCATTAACAACATCTAGATGCTTATCTTTGATCTAGGAGCTATCCGATTTAGATAAGTCAAATCCCTTGGGAAATACCCTTTACCAAAACGTTCAAGTAACACTCCCGTGCCTAAATGAATGAATTAACAAACATTAAACCTAGTCTATGCAATCACTATATGATCCTAGCACAATCCCTTGGCTAGGCTTCGAATAGCACAAAAAGATTCATTCGGGCATTTCATCGAACACCTTCCGGGCGAGGAATGCCTAAGTCCTAGAATTGATTAATTACTTCCCTTCTAACATTAAGATCATCAATTAAGTGAAGATAGATCCATTACAAGCCATAAGTAGTATGTGTAAGCACTAAACCACCCTAATCTACCTAATCCATCCACTTAGGAAAAACTACTCTCTAACCATAAATTCAACACAATCAAAACAAGGGGCAAGCATAATAAAAATAAAAATTGTATTAAGACTAATTAAGGTTAAACATCCAACAAGAGTGCAAAAGAAAATAAACCAAGGAAAAACAATAAAACTAGAAAAAGAAAGAAGTCGTGAGAAATGGTTGGGGGTTGGGTATTTATTGACCCTCGGGAACTTGTCCCGGGTTAGGTGCCCGGGACGCATTGCTTGCCCGTCCCGGGGTGGTGCTTCGAGACGCTGGCAGCGAGGACAGTCCCAGGTTAGGTTGCCCGGGACGCATCCCAGGATGATGCTGTCTGGAGGGTTCTCTGGGAAGTGTCCCGGGTTGGGTCGACTCTTCAACCCGGGACGACTTGACCGGGACGATGCTTCAAGGATTTCCAGCGGGATGTGTCCTGGTTTAGAATACCCGGGACGCACCCCGGGACTGATCGTTCTGGCTCGCGAAGGAAGAGCAGTCCCGGGTTAGACAGAGCCTCTAGGCCGGGACCCTTGTCCGGGACGCTTTTGCTGGAAGATGTCCCGGGCTAGATACCCGTGACGTTGGCCGGGACACTTCTCTGGCTTGGTCCGGTTTTGCTCGGTTTGTGCAAGTCGCTTCGTTTTGATCCACGTTTCATCCCTTGGCNATCCATCGGTTGCTTCGCGCCTAATAGATGCAAATGCAATGCAATATAACCTAAAAAGACTCTAAATGCAATCTAAAACCGAATGAAAACGAGACTAAAAAGCGGTAAAAAACCCAACATATCAACTCCCCCAAACTTANGAAGTAAAGAGAAGAGGTTTGAAAAACGGAAACCAAGCAATCCAAAAACAAGGAGAGAGCGTTCTCAATCAAACACAACTACTTATCCCATGATCTAAGCCATTTCACAACTTAATACCAAGTTCTTGCAATCTACTTGACTATCCTAAGTTGATTTCCTACATTCATTTATAAAGAGCATGGAACATGATTCAATCATAACACAATGCTTTGATTGGTTCGGTTGAAAGGGGACTCCAAGCTAAAGAGAAAGTTCTACACGGCATGAGGTTAGTCGTAATGCGGTTTCTCTCGCGGAGTGAAGAAATCATAGTAAAAGCAAGTAAGATTAAGAGCAATGGGGCATTTCCTATAAAGCAATCACCGTCACCCAATTCTTCAATCCTAATCTACCCGCTTTCTTTTTCGAGTACCCACCAAGCTTCCGATTTCATTTTCTCGAGATTTCTTCTTCCTTTTGGCTCTTGACTCTTCCATTTTCTTCATTTGCTACTATCAAGCCAAGGCATCATAATTATTCCTCATTCTCTTTTGAGACTTCCTTTTTTGGTGATAGCTTCTTTTCATTTCTCTTTTCCTTGAGTCAAACATTTTTGAATCTCTTTTACTTCTTTGCTTGGTGGCTTTGCTTCTTCTTCTTTCCTTTAACCAATCCTTTTCCCTTTTCATTTTCATTTTTCTCAACCAATCACTTCAATAGGCGGTAATACTTAAGCTACCCTTCAACCGAGTGATCTCAAGTCTTAGATATTCTCAAGCGTTTTCTCTTTTCATTCCAAGCCTATTCTACCTAGCTACCCGGATGATTGCTTTCTATTGCCGCTCAAAATCTTTCGAGATTTTACAAGATCATCAACACTTATATAAGAATTGACTCACACGTGTTTGGGCTAAGGTAGGAGTGGGTGAGAGGGAATCGTCCTTAAGGTGAGAACGACCAAGCCGGGCTCAAGTGTTTGGTTTCATTGCCCGAGACTTGCATGAAAATGTTAGAAACCACAAAGCACAAGTGAAATATCATGATCATGTTAATTGATAGATTCAAATTAAAACTCCAATAATCATGAAAGCAACTCAATCTAGCAAGCATCAATACAAGAGACAAGGTGTTTCTAAGCATCATGGTCTATAACTTTAAAAGGTGCTTCAAAGATACTTGAATCGAGATCGATGG
>OVAO01000800.1:0-18216 GCA_900406285.1 Biscutella auriculata | reverse complement strand
AATATGCTTAGAATGTTAAATTATAAATCAGAAGTTTGATTTTTAATCAGTATCCATAATACATAGTTTTTGTTTTGTTTATCTATTTTGATAGATAAACTAAAAGAGTAAATTAGTAAACATGAAATATTTATATTTAAAAAAAATCAAAATTTTATTACAACAAAAATATTAAAAATATATAAAATATAAATATTTCGTCCCACGCATGGCGTGGGTCACAATTCTAGTTATTATTAATGTATAGGAGGGATGACATGTGTCATCACGAGAGAGAATCCTCATAGTCATTCTGTAAAACTACGTCATTTTGAAAAAGTAGCAAAAAATACGAAAATAACACAAAGGAGAATTGAACTCATAACCTCTACACTACACAATTATACACTTAACCACTAAACCACATTAAATTTTTTTGTTAAAGTTTACATTATCAATAACATAATTATGACTTTCGTAAAAAAAAGAATGGACACGTGGCACAACAGGAGAGATCCCCTCCTCCTATTATATATTAGATTATTTGGCATAATTGTGAAGTATCTTGCAGATTGATAATCAGCTCATTTTTACTGACTAACTAGAATTTTACGTGTATTATATGCAAGCTAATTGTTTCAAATTATTATTATTATTTTTACAAAATTATATTTAAATTTTAGATGTGTCATATCTAAAAATATTTTATTTTAAATATGAAATTATATAATATTATATAATTCAGAATGTTGGTTAGATTAGTTAAATGATAATAAATTGTTATTAAATAATGATATTAGTCATTAATCACAATGTTACAAATTTTGATATTAAAATCGCAATTAACATATTTTACAAATTGAATATAGGATTTCACCTTGTGTGATACTTTTAATTTTGTGACATTTTTAGTTTTGTAGTTTTTATATTTTAATTTTAAATGTGCTATATTTTAAGTAATAATATTAGTAAAGATATTATGGATTATATTACGAATATTACTATAAGAAGTTTTTTTATGGATTATATTATTAATATATTTATATTAAGAACTATTAAAATTATTCAGATAACCTATATTTAAAATATTAATTAACATATAATAAATATTACTCCCTCAGTTCCTTATTATCTAATGTTTAAAGGTTTTTCACGTTGATTAAAAAAACACAAAACATCACTTAGTTTATCTATTTTCCATAAAAACACCATTAACTTCATCTATCTAAATTTTTGCATTAAAAATCGGAAACATCACTTAAAATGAAACAAAAATGAAAATCTAAAACATCATTTATAGAGGAACGGAGGGAGTATAAGTTTGTTTTTAATGATTGAAAACATACAATGAATTGATTTATATCCAAAAATGTAAAGTTAGATTTTAAATAAAATTAAATAAGCTTTCTGTTAAATAAAATTAAATAAGCTTTCTCTTAAGATATTTGTTTTAAATTTGTGAATTATCTGAAAATAGATTTATTGATGGTATTAATGATTGAATATTAGATAATTTAATAAATAATATTAATGATTGAATATCTCAGTTTAGGTGATTAAATATATTTAATTTAGAATTATCTATATAGAAATATATTTTAAATATTTTAGTTAGAGCCTAGGAAATATAATCTCGATTAATTTTAACTGTATTTATAAGTAAATTTAAAAACATGGTTCTAACTCAAAAAAGAAATTCTTATAAAAAATTTAATTGTGTTTGGTTATGGTTTTTTTTATAAATCATTTCTAATAGTACTTTGATAAAAAAATATATATTTTTGATATTCTGAAAAAGAATTGTTCTGTTAAAAAGATAATGCAAATATTAAAATAATTTAATTTTGTATATATTTAAGTTTAATTATACTTATTCTACAAAAATTTCCAAATCTATTTTAAATACATATTTTTCATATATATATATATATACTATATATATAGTATATATATATATATATATATATATCTATCTTGAGAAAATCTCAAATTCTGAATATAAGCATTATATACAATTTCGATTTTACCGTTAATGAATAATTTTATTTTGTTCTTAAAATTGATTTTTTCAATGACATATCATGTAATTTTTAATGATTATAAGTTCATATTCAGTTCATATTCATAAAAATGATTCTGAAATTATAATATAGAGATATAAGTTAAAAAATATATTTAGAATTGTCTATATAAACATAATTTTAAATATTTTATTTAGAATAAATAAAATATAAATAGATAAACCTTTGATAACTTTTTAAAATATGTATCTTTTCGAAAAATATAAATAACATATTAAAATAATTTGACTTTTAAATTTAATAAAAATAAAATATTCATCTGAAAATATTTTTCTTATAAATTTCGTTTAAAATTTAAATTCTGTTAAAATTTCATTTTAAAATATTATATTGTTGAAAAATATTTAATTCTCATTTTAAAATTTATTTTTATATTTCCAGTTTTACCTTTAATGAAAATTACATATGTTTTGAGTTTTATCCTTAATAATATTTTTATTTTGTTCTCTAGATTATGTTTTTACAATAGAATATCATGTAACATTTTAATGATTTTAAGATTATAGTTTTAATGTGATTATGAAATTATACTGTAGAGATTATCCATTTCGATTAGTTTCAGATGTTTTTGAATTTTTAATTTAAAATACTAAAATTACCTTTTTAGAACATTAATAAATTTGAAAAGATAAATCATATTCATCAAACAATGTAGTAAAATATACAAAATAAATACAAAATAAAAAAATTAAACTTTAAATATATTAAATATATAAAATTTTAACATTAAACACTACAAAAATATATTAAATATTTAAAATTATAATATATATATATATATATTGAATGTTGATCCTTAAATTCATATCTTTATGATACTAATTCGAGTTTTCTATTTATCTGGCAAGTAAGATAATTCAGATAATTTAATAATTTAATTTGAGTTTGGATTCAAATTTTTTTCCAACCATAATTCTATCTCTAAAAATGGTTTATTACGTTCATCGATACTACATTCATTCAAATTTTATTACAAAATTTTTATAGAATTTTTGGTAAGTTGTCCAACTATAATTCAATCTCTGTTCTATTATATATAATTTTTTAGGTTTTAAATTTTGTTCTTTTTTTTTTGTCATCTTAGTCTAGTGGTTACATGATCACATTTTAAACCTCACTGTGGAGGGTTCGAACTNCAACTATAATTCAATCTCTGTTCTATTATATATAATTTTTTAGGTTTTAAATTTTGTTTTTTTTTTTTTGTCATCTTAGTCTAGTGGTTACATGATCACATTTTAAACCTCATTGTGGAGGGTTCGAACCCCAGTCTTGCTGGGAATAATATGAAGTACTTGACACTAGGCCACAGTCTCCTGTTTAAATTATAAGATTTTCACAAATATTTATACAAGTTATAAATTCTCTTTCATTAAATATTGAGTTGACCAACCAATTATATTTTAGTAAACCATTTTTTTTTAAAAATTATTATTAATGGTTCATGAATGACTTTTGATATCAAAAATAAATTTATTAAAACTTGTGCATTCACCTAAAAAATTCTATATTATAGAAGGGAAGATGTAAATTAAAAGAATGTAACAAGAAGGTTCCATGTTAAGTAGAGAGAGTCACGTGAGTTGTTATGTTGGTAGGAGGAGTAATATTCTCGAATTCGATAGTGACATGATAATGCCAACTTACCAAAAAAAATTTAGGCCACACATCTTACTTACCACCACCACATTATTCTCCTACTCAATATCTCTTTCTCTCTCAACACGACTTTACATTTGGACCATTTGATCTACCTATCACCTCAATGGTACACATTGCACCACGAGAGTAGCTAGAATCACATATGGGTTAGCTTAATGAGGTACACTTTTCTTGTTGCCTTGTACCTAGCCAACAATGCAACCACTAGACCCACTGTTACAGGCATTCATTACTTCAATTGAATGGTAGTTTACATGTCGATGCACATACACATTGGCTCTCTTTAAACCACCTTTGACTATTTTGGAATTAATCTCTCCCTAACTAATGCTGTATTGGTAAAAATCNAAAAAATTATTATTAATGGTTCATGAATGACTTTTGATATCAAAAATAAATTTATTAAAACTTGTGCATTCACCTAAAAAATTCTATATTATAGAAGGGAAGATGTAAATTAAAAGAATGTAACAAGAAGGTTCCATGTTAAGTAGAGAGAGTCACGTGAGTTGTTATGTTGGTAGGAGGAGTAATATTCTCGAATTCGATAGTGACATGATAATGCCAACTTACCAAAAAAAATTTAGGCCACACATCTTACTTACCACCACCACATTATTCTCCTACTCAATATCTCTTTCTCTCTCAACACGACTTTACATTTGGACCATTTGATCTACCTATCACCTCAATGGTACACATTGCACCACGAGAGTAGCTAGAATCACATATGGGTTAGCTTAACGAGGTACACATTTCTTGTTGCCTTGTACCTAGCCAACAATGCAACGACTAGACCCACTGTTACATGCATTCATTATTTCAATTGAATGGTAGCTTACATGTCGATGCACATACACATTGGCTCTCTTTAAACCACCTTTGACTTTTTTGGAATTAATCTCTCCCTAATTAATGCTCTATTGGTACATATAAAAATCCCTCTCTTCTTCCTGCGAGATTCAGACCTGCACTTTCTTATAGGCTTAATTTTGTTTCTTTTCCCATAAGTTTTAACTAACAACAATGCACGAGTCTCACCAATTACCAGCTAGTATCATATAACGTTTTCTCTTCTTATAAATGTGGATAACAGTATCTTAGCAATCACTTTATTAACAAAGAAAAGCAAAATGAGAGCATATTCATTAGTACTTTGAAAACAAAATGGTTATTTGATTAACCAAACTTAACAATGTAAGTACAACTTGTATGGTAATCAGCTCGGAACTATCACATTACTCTCTCAAGTGAATAATTGATTGGGAAAGAGAGATTGCAAAAAAAGAAAAGGCACGAGACAATTAACGAGTTCCACAATGAATGGATACTTCTTGGTGATCGTCGAGGATCACAATCTACTAACTCTTTTGTATGTTCATTTACAGGTAAAAACGATCAAACTCAAAGGAAGAAGACGAGCAACTATTTAAAAAAGAACAATGCGCCAAAATCACAACCGAAAACCGAGATCGAACTCAGCTGAAAACCGAAGCTCAATAACCGAACCGGACAAGGCCCAAACTGAGATTGGACAAGCTGACTTTGGGCCTTGAACGAAGACAGTCCAAGACGACACCGTATAGGACGGATCGAGCATAACAAAACTCCACCTTTTTGTTCTAACCCGACTTCTCCGCTTCTCCAAACCCTAGTTGTCACTCTCTCTTGATGAAACACTTTCTTCAAGCTGAATCCTTGCTCCTTTGAAGCTTGAACCAGAAACCAACAACACAACACCATCTGGAAACACACTGAAGCTAGCAAAGCGTGGACTAAACCCAAAGAGTCGAGGTAAACAGCTAAACCGAGTTCTGATTGCCATCAATTTGAACAGTCAATAATAAGATCATCTTCTTAGGACCTCATAAAAAGAACAGACCTTCAGATCTTCCTAGAAACACGACATGCATGTAACCAAACGTTTCTTTAGATCTTACCTGTTTATTGAACCTTAACCTTTCCTTTTTCGATTTTTAAGCCATCCATGACTCCCTTTCTTTGTTGCCTTTTATGCGAGTTGAAAACCGACGAAACACCTCAAGGCGACGCTGAAGCAGAATTAAGCACCAAGGTCGAGCAGGTCCCTGCATCATTCAAAGCCACTTCCAAGGAAGCCTTTCTTGAATAGATCTGTTGGATTCTTAGAAGTATGAATCTTTAGGACTTGAACCTCGCCAACTGAAATGACATCTCTGATAAAATGGAATTTGACTGCTATGTGTTTGGTTCTCCCATGATATGTACTGTTCTTAGCTAGGTAAATTGCACTTTGAGAATCACAATGTAACTTGAAATTGTTTTGCTTGAGAAGTAAACCACTGCAAGAAATTTTAAACCACAAACCTTCTTTAGCCTCTATCAAATCCATATACTCGACTTATGTTGTTGATAGAGCAACAACACTCTACAAACTTGACCTCCAACTAATAACATTTCCACCAACCTTGAAAATATACCCAGTGTGTGATCTACACTTATCTAGATCATTTGCATAATCGAAATCACAATAACCTTCAATATCAACCTATGTGTCTTGCTTCCTGAAATTCAAACATAAACCTGAAGAACCTTTTAGATACCTTAATATCCATTTATCTGCAGCACAATGCATCCTTCTTGGTTTAGCCATAAACTTGCTAACAAGAAAAATAGCATATGCAATATTTGGACGAGTTCCAATCATTGAGTAGATGAGACTCCCTACTGCATTTGCATAGGGATCCGTACTCATATAAGCTTCTTCCTTTTCCCACTCTTCTTCACTTAAACTATGCAGTTTAGTTGAGAAATTACTAGAGTAGATACTGCTTTAGCCTCTTCCATGTTGAATTTCTGAAGAACCTTTTTGACATAGGCTTCTTGAGTTAGTTTTAACGTTCCTTTCTTCCTATCTCTGATGATTGTCATGCCTAAGATCCTTGAAGCTGCTCCCAAGTCCTTCATTTCAAATTCAGTGTTCAAACCTTCTTTCCGTTTCTTTATCTCCTTCATATCCTTAGCTGCAATTAGCATATCGTTAACATAAATAAGTAGATAGATCATGTTGTTCATGTTGGTTCCTTTCACGTAAACACACAGATTCATAACATTCCTCTAAAAACCTTCCCCTTTCTTAAACTGATCAAACTTCTGATTCCACTGTCTTGGTGACTAGCTTCATACCGTAGATAGCTTTCTTTCGTAAACAAACATCATCCTTCCTGTTTGGTTGAGTATAACCTTCTGGGGGATCCATATTGATAGTCTCCTCTAATGTACCATGTAGAAACGTTGTTTTCACATCTAATTGTTCTAGCTCAAAGTCAAAGTTAGTGACAATAGATAACATAATTCGAACTGAAACATGTTTAACTACGGAAGAGAACATTTTATTATAGTCTACACCTTCCACCTGAGTAAAACCTTTAGCAACTTGTAGATCCATTTGCTCCCGACTGTCTTCTGTTTAGTTGGTTTTGCTGTCACTTCCCAAGTCTCATTTTTGTTAAGAGATGTTATTATTAAGGATCATACATAAGGAAAGCTAATCATTTGTAATCAACGAGATTAGCTTCTTTCTGTTATTACTTCTCTTGCTCTTACAGCCCTAGATGATCCTCTTGTATATATATTCTCTAATTGTATCTCTCTGTCGAAATATATGAAAATCATCTTCTATATGGTATCAGAGCCAACAAGATCCTAAAACCCTAAAAATCAACTTTTCTTTTACGACAATGTCGTCCTCTTCCGGCAACACCTTTTCAGCCCCAACCGAAACCATTCCCACCAACACACAGATCCTACTCAACCTTAACACTACGAATGTGTCAAAACTAACCTCCACAAACTACTTGATGTGGAGCTTGCAGATTCAATCTCTTCTTGAAGGACATGCCCTGGCATCTCACATTGATGATACTCATATCCCGCCTGCAGCAACTATCACTGCCAATGATGTTGTTACCGAAAATCCCACGTATGTTCTCTGGCATCGGCAGGACAAACTGATTTACTGCGCATTACTAGGAGCCATATCTGCTGCTCTACAGCCGCTGGTCTTTCGAGCAACTACAGCTGCCCAGATCTGGCGCACGATGGCCTCCACCTATGCGAAACCCAGTCGCGGGCACATCCGCAATCTGAAAAAGCAACTCAAAAACTGGAATAAAGGGGACAAAACAATTGACGACTATGTACAAGGCATCATCACGCGGCTCGACAAACTAGCCATTCTTGGCAAACCTCTAGATCATGAAGATCAGATTGAAATTATCTTGGAAGGCTTACCTGAGGAGTACAAGTCCATTGTGGACCAAATTGAAGGGCGCGATGCTCCTCCCACGATCTCGGAACTTCATGAAAGGCTTCTCAATCACGAAGCTAAAATCCTTGCATCAATTTCCTCTGTTTCTTCGACTCTCCCAGTGACTGCCAATGTCGCTCAACAACGCTATGGCACAAATCAACAAAACTACAACAACAATCGAAGTCCAAACACCAACAACAATGGGAACAAATACAACAACCAGAGAAACAATCATGGACATCAACAAGCACCACAAACCACTCGCTATGATGGACGTCAGTCTAAACCGTATCTCGGTAAGTGTCAATTGTGTTATACCCAGGGGCGCAGTGCGAAGAGATGTCCGCAGCTTCTGCGAATGCAGACTACTCCACCAGCGTCTAGTCCTTTCACTCCTTGGCAACCCCAGGCGAATCTTGCAGCAAATGCAATGTCGGATCCCAACAATTGGCTGTTGGACAGTGGTGCTACACATCACCTCACAGCTGATCTCAATAACTTATCTCTTCATCAACCATACAATGGTGGTGATGATGTTGTTATTGCTGATGGCTCAGATTTGCAAATCACTCACATGGGCTCTCTTACCTTACCGACACCTACAAAAGAGATTAAACTGGCTCAAGTTCTTTGTGTTCCAAATATACATAAGAATTTGATTTCAGTACATCGTCTATGCAACACTAACAGAGTTTCTGTTGAATTTTTCCCATCCTTCTTTCAGGTGAAAGATCTCAGCACGGGGGAGCGATTGGTCCAAGGCAGAACTAGTGGGGATCTCTATGTGTGGCCGGTCCGGTCTCCTGCATCTGTGTTTGCTGCTTCTCCGGCTCCTGCAACCAATTTACAGTCATGGCATTCAAGACTAGGGCATCCTTCAATTTCTATTTTAAACACTGTTATTTCTCGTTTCTCTTTACCAGTCTCAAACAAATCGAATAAACAGTTTTCTTGTTCAGATTGTTTGCTTTCTCAATCTCATAAACTTCCCTTTTCTACCACCACTATACTTTCGAATCGACCTCTTGAGTACATTTTCACCGATGTTTGGTCCTCTCCAATTCTCTCCCACGATAATTACAAGTACTATCTAGTTTTAATTGATCATTTTACTAGATACTCTTGGCTTTTTCCTCTCAAACAGAAATCAGAAGTTAAACCCATCTTTATTCAGTGTCATGCCCTAGTCGAGAATCGCTTTCAGACTAAAATTGGGACTTTATTCTCAGACAATGGAGGGGAGTTTGTGGCATTAAGACAGTACCTCGCAGGTCATGGCATCACTCACTTAACGTCTCCGCCTCACACTCTAGAGCACAACGGGTTGTCGGAGCGCAAGCACAGGCATATCGTGGAAACGGGTCTTGCCTTGTTGAGTACGGCCTCTGTTCCGAAAACCTTCTGGCCCGAAGCCTTTGCAACAGCAACATACCTGATCAATCGACTCCCGACTCCAGTCTTGGACATGGAGACACTGTTCACTAGATTGTTTGGTAAGTTGCCAAATTTTGATAAACTTCGCGTCTTTGGGTCTCTGTGCTTCCCTTGGCTGAGACCGTACGCCAAGCACAAGCTTGATGATCGATCGCTTCCATGCGTATTTCTTGGGTACTCTTTGAGCCAAAGTGCGTACCACTGTTATCACATCCCGACGCGGCGGTTGTATGTCTCCCGGCATGTGCACTTTGTGGAGAATAGTTTTCCCTTTGAGACCGTGCGATCTCCGTTCGTAACACCTGATACTTCGACTGATTTGATGAATTTTGAGCTTCCTGTGCTTCGGGCATCTCGCTCACCTCCGTCACACACGATTCCCACTCCTCCTGCGCCGTCCGCTCCTCCGTGCTCGAGTCTTCACCCATCGTCACCGACGACCATCGTCACTCACTCTCCGGTGTCTTCTCAGGTACGTATTTATTCTCCACAATCTCATTCTTCCTTAGCCCACTCTGAGCCCACTGCTCCAACCCTTAATGGGTCCTCAAATGAAACCCAATACCAAATAACCTCTTCAATTGAGCCCACTGCTCCACTTCAAAATGGGCCGCAGCCCACGGCCCAACAAGAGTTTTCCTCAGATAACCAACCGAACCACTCTCCAGACTCATAATCCTCTTTACATAACACCTCCACCGAACCGATTGCACCATCGCAACCACCATCCGACAACTCCCACGCAATGCGTACTCGGGCCAAAAACAATATCGTGAAACCAATTCAAAAACTATCCCTATCTGTCTCTCACTCTGCTACTCTTTCATCTGAACCTGCCTCTGTGCCACAAGCTCTTCGTGATGAAAATTGGCGCCGTGCGATGTCTGAGGAGTATGATTCCCAGATGAGAAATCAAACATGGGAGCTGGTTCCGCCTCTCCCTCATCAGAATGTGGTTAGTCACCGTTGGATTTTTACTCTCAAATATACTGCTGATGGGACTCTGGATCGATACAAAGCGAGATTGGTTGCGCGTGGTTTTACTCAGTGTTATGGGTTTGATTATTCAGAAACTTTCAGTCTGGTTATTAAGTCGACTACCATTCGTCTTGTGCTTCAGATTGCTGTTTCGAAATCCTGGATAATTAAACAGCTTGACGTCAATAATGCTTTTCTTCAAGGAGACTTGCAAGAGGAAGTTTATATGACCCAACCTCAGGGGTTTGTTGATAAGGATCGGCCTGAATTTGTATGTCGGCTAAAGAAAGCGATATATGGTCTCAAACAGGCTCCTAGGGCTTGGTATTTAGCTCTCAAGAACCATCTTCTCTCGACTGGTTTTACGAATTCATTGGCTGACACTTCGTTATTTATTCGTCCGGCGGCAGATTCGGTCATTTATGTACTTGTGTACGTTGATGATATTCTCGTTACTGGTAGTGATCCTTGTGTTATACAGCAAGTACTGTCTTCCATTGCTGATCGCTTCTCCATCAAAAACCCGGTTGACCTCCACTATTTTCTTGGCATAGAAGCACATCGGACCATCGCAGGGATACATTTGATGCAGAGGAAATATGTCTTGGATTTGTTGGCCAAAGCGCACATGACAGATGCAAAACCAGTTCACACTCCATTACCGTTGTCTCCCAAACTCACATTGCTAGCTGGTGATCCGTTGGATGATGCAACTCAGTATCGCTCCATTGTTGGTAGTCTCCAGTACTTGGCGTTTACTAGACCGGATATTGCCTTTGCCGTAAATTGACTTTCTCAATTTATGCATCGACCTACAATGCAACACTGGCAGTACGCAAAGAGAGTTCTCCGTTATTTGGCCGGCACATCTACTCATGGTATACTCTTGGATGCGACGTCTCCTCTCACCCTTCATGCCTTCTCTGATGCGGATTGGGCAGGCGACACTGATGACTACGTCTCCACCAATGGCTATATTGTCTATCTTGGCTCCACTCCAATTTCGTGGTCATCACGGAAACAACGCGGAGTTGCACGTTCCTCCACGGAAGCTGAGTATCGGGCTGTTGCTAATACGGCTATGGAGATTCGTTGGTTGTGCTCTTTATTTTCTGAGCTCGGGCTTCTTCTACCTTCCATTCCAGTAATATACTGTGACAACATTGGTGTGACTTATTTGTGTGCGAACCCAGTTTTCCATTCTAGAATGAAGCATATAGCCTTGGACTATCACTTTATTCGGAACTAGATTCAGTCCAATCAACTCCGTGTCTCTCATGTCTCCACTCATGATCAGTTAGCTGATGCATTGACAAAGCCGCTTAGTCGAGGCAGTTTTCAAACAGCTTATACCAAGATTGGAGTGTCAAGACGCTCCATCTTGCGGGGGCGTATTAAGGATCATACATAAGGAAAGCTAATCATTTGTAATCAACGAGATTAGCTTCTTTCTGTTATTACTTCTCTTGCTCTTACAGCCCTAGATGATCCTCTTGTATATATATTCTCTAATTGTATCTCTCTGTGGAAATATATGAAAATCATCTTCTATAGTTATCTTTTATTCCATAGCCGTATACCAGTGCTTCCAATCTTACTAGCTTTTGCCTCCTCCACACTTTCTGGTTCTACCATATCAATTTCACCTGCACAGACTAAAGCATAAGCAACAACATCCTCATACCTGGTTGGAGCTTTTGCTTCTCTCCTGGGTCTATCTCTCACTAGCAGTAACTTTCAGGGTCCGTTTCTTCTGTTTCTTCATGAGTTTCTTCATGACAGCTTGCTTCTATGCCAGTATCCACTTCTTGATTTTCTGAATCCGATTCTGAAATATCTCCACCTTGAGTTTTTGATCTTGATGCTTTTTCGACCGAGAAAGTGACATTCTTCTTTCCTTTTGCTTTTTCTACACTTTCCTTTTGTTGAGAATCTTCCTTCATGTCATCTTTGTATATTGCATCCTCATGAAACACCACATCTCTGCTAATCGTACATTTCCCTTCTTCTGGTAACCAGATGCGATAGGATACCCAACAAAGTAACCTTTCACAGCCCTTGGACTTATCTTGTCCTGAATAGTATGAACATAAGCGAGACTACCAAACCTTCTTAGATGATCTAGGTTTATTTCTGATCCTGACCATCTACCTTATGGAATCTCAAAGTCAATAGCTGATGACGGTGATCTATTTATCAGATAAATGGTTGTCGAAGCTATTTATGCCCACATTTTCTTCTCAAAACCCATTCCAGCCAACATATTTCTAGCCTTTCATAGTAGTCTGATTCATCCTTTCTGCCACTTCATTTTGTTGTGGAGTCATCACATGTCTTATGTCTCTTAATCCCATTTTTCTTGCAAATATTTTCAAACTGGTTATTACAGAACTCCAAACCATTATCTGTTCTCAAACATTTCACTTTCTTGACTGATTTTCAACAAGGACCTTCCACTCTTTGAACTTCTGAAACGCCTCATCTTTAGTTCTTAGGAAGTAAATCTAAACTTTCCTGCTGAAGTCATCAATGAAACTTATGAAATATTTGCATCCCGACAAGCTTTCTTCCATTCCTAATGATCCCCATAGATCATAATGACTGTAATCTAGAGGAGCCTTAGACTGATGCTTTCCCTTCTTAAAACTTTGTGTTTGAGATTTTCCCAGAAAGCATTTTTCACAAAATTCTAAAACACCAACTTCCTTCTTCTCTGCAACCCCTTTCTTTACTAGCTCATTCATTCCTTTGATGCTCATATGACCCATTTTTGAATGACATCTTCGAGTAGTATCAACCTTAGGTTTAGAGACATTAACTTCTCCCTTTACCACGTCTCCTTGAAGATAATATAACCCATCTTGATATTTTCCAGTCATAACTTTATGTCCATTCATACAGAAAGTTACTTTAAAATCTTCTCCTTCATACGTGCAACCACTCTTTTCAAGATGGCCATATGAAATTAGAGTTTTACTCATCGTAGGCATGTACCTCACATATGTTAGAACAATTATGTTCCCTTCTTGGGTTACAATCTTAATCTTCCCAACACCCTTCACCTCATTATGAGTGTTGTTTCCCATAAGGATCTTTCCACCATTGAATTCTTTTAAATCAAATAAGAATTTCTTCTCGGGCGTAATGTGAAAAGTGCACCCTGAATCCATCACCCACACATCTTCAGCTGACTGAGTATTAGCCATTATGATCATAGGTTCCCTTGTAAATGACACTACATTAGCTTTCCTTCTGTCTCTTTTTTCTGGAGATTCCCTTTTCCAATGTCCTTCTTTACCACAAATAAAGCATCCCTTGCTATTACCAGTATCTTTGTTGTACTTTGGTCGAGACTTAGACCTTCCTTTGTTCTTGGATTTACCATTCCAATGCGAATTTCTCTTCTTATCTGATATTCCTCTTGACTCAACCAGGAGCCCTTCAACATTCGTTGTAATTTTCTTGAGAAGACCTTTAGCCTTTAATTCAACTTCTTTAGAATAGGCTGCTACAACTACTTCTCTAACGGACAACATATCTTTTCCAGATTCGTACTGAAGAGTATGAACCCAATGGTAATATATTGGTGGTAAACTAGATAAAAGTTGGAATGCCTGATTCGCATCATCCACCTTTATGTCTAAACTTGCCATGTTTGCAATCAGTTTCAAGAAGATATCTACATTTTCTTCAATAGATTTATCTTCTTCCATCTTGTACCCAGAAAATCGTTTCTTGAGATAACACCGATTATGTAGAGATTTACTTTGGTAATCTCTTTCTAATGCCTTCCACATTCCCAATGCAGTTTTCTCGTTCATGATTTTCCTTAGAATATGTTCGCTTAAACACGTATTGAACATACTTTTGTCTTTAGCTACGAATTTAGGAACTGGTTTAGCTTTCAGTTACTCTGACTCTTTTTCATCCTCTGTCTTCGTACTATCTTCAGACGTCGTACTGTCTTCCTCAATAACAGACAGTAAACCTTGTATCTCTAGCTAGCCAATCAGCTTGAACTTCCACATCCTGAAATCTCTTTTGCCATCAAACTTCTCAATATCAAACTTCCATGGGGTTGGGTCCATATTCATGTTAGTTTAGTGCTTCTCTGTTTCCATTCACATGTAGATAAGAGAAAGCACAGACCACGCACACGACTGATCCATGGACTCAAATGAAGTTCTTGAAAGTTTTCTTGACACACAAACTTGCAATTCAAATTGCAAAAGAAAGAACCCTAATACTAAGATAAGTATTTGATTGACTCCCTGATTTAGTATATGTTGTTTCTTAGAATGCCATTTCTTGTTTCAATAACGGATTGCTGGATCTTGGTACAAGTATCGCCGAATCTTATCTGCGATCTTCTTCTTGCACTTTGAACCGAGACTGATCTTCCTCCGTCTGATTACACGCCGGTAATCGCTTGAGTGTCTAGTCTGGCTCTGATACCACTTGTAAGGTAATCAACTCGGAATTCTCGTCTTACTCTCTCGTGTGTTTAATTGTTTGAGAAAGAGAGATTGCAAGAAAAGAAAAGGCACAAGAGAATTAACGAGTTCTCCAATGAATGAGTATGTCTCGGTGATCGTCAAAGATCACAATTCATTAACTTTTTTGTATGTTTTGTTATAGGTAAAATCGATCAAGCTCAAAGAAAGAAGGCGAGCAACTATTTAAATGAGAAGAACGCGCCAAAATCACAAATGAAAACTGTGATCGAATTGAGTTGAAAACCAAGCTCAATAACCAAATCAGCCAGGATCCAAACTGAGATTGGACAAGCTGACTTTGGGTCTTGAACGAAGACGGTCCAAGGCGTCATCGTATAGGACGAACCGAACATACCACAAGTGATTAAAATAAATAATTTAATTTTACGCACGGATTTATATATATTTATATTCAAAACAAGTAGATTATAATCGGTATCTTTTATATATTCCAGTTATTTTGATATTGTTACAGTCTCAGATGGAGAAAAACAAAAATCCTTTTTTGAGTCTTAGTTTTGCTAACTAAATTCTTTTTGTAGGCTAATCAGATATTAGCGCCGACTATTTCTTACACGATTCAACTTATCTTCGTTAATAGAACAACACGTAGAAGAAGGTGAGACATTTGAAGAACATGTTTCGTCGTCTCTAACGAGAAGACAATGTCTTTTGTATTACGCGGCAGAAGCAGAGCATATACCACAAGTCCTACGCCGACTATTACTAAACGCTAAACTTTAGCTACTTTTTCTTCTAATATGCATTGTGTTGCAGAGTTTAACACATCATCTTTAATCAAATGTCACACGTAAAATCGAATAAAGATCTTATATCTATCCCTATCTAGCAAGTTAATCATAATAATATAACACAAGGCGTGATTAAACTTTATTCAAGCAAGATTACATAAAAATAAAGAACGCACAATTCAGATTTGCAGAAAGAAATAACCAAAATAACAACAATGTGATGACTATGTTCTTCTGTGAACACTAACTCTCATGACTTTTTGTTAAGAGTTTTGAATAATCAAGACAAGACTTGATAATGACTTCCGTTTTGTTTTGCCATAGGCATCGCAATCGCACCTAACTTCTCCATAGGTCTCGCACCCAACTTCTCAACAAACTCGTCCATATTCCGATTTGACGAACCACCGTGAGCAACCGCCGCCTCTGCCTCCTCCTTCCACTTCAAAGCGTTCTTCTTCAGCTCCGTTGCTTTTTCTCCTTCCGTAACCTCTCTCAGAATCTCCGCCACTTCCTCCCTTGGTACCAACCTATCCTCCGCCTCTCCGCGGCCGAGTCTCAATCCCGTCTTGAAAACGTCGACCATGTAAACCGCGTTGGTGACTTGATCTCCCCACTGAGGAAAACAAACCGTGGGAACTCCACTAGACAAAGCTTCCATTGTAGAGTTCCATCCACAGTGAGTCACAAAACAAGCCACCGAAGGATGAACCAAGACTTTCTCTTGTGGACACCATTCAACGATTTTGCCTTTCTCTTTAATTTCTTCAGGCAAAACATGTCGCTCTTTGTTAAAACCCAACTCTTGTTTCCTAATCACCCACAAGAACGAAACGCCGGCGTTTAACACTCCGTAAGCGATCTCGTTTATCTGCTCTTGTTTCACGTAAGCAACCGTCCCGAACGAGATGTAAACAACCGATGAAATAGGCTGAGAATCTAACCACTCCATACAGTCATCCTTTGATTCAGAGATATCTCCTTTGATATCATCACAAGTTAATGTTTTAGCCATTTTGTAAAGTGGTCCGAGCGGTCTGATAAATCCAGGGAGAGAAAGGCTTGTCATGTGGTCCATGATATCTTGCTCCAAAGAGTCGAAAGTGTCAATGAGAACTGTGAACGCCTTGTCGAGCCGTTTGATCTGGTCTATGATCACTTCTACCAAACCGGGAAACGGAGAATACGGGTGAAGGAAGGAAGGAATCTCATCGTGCTTCAAGAGAGGCATGGAAGGGATTTGGACATCGATCTCAGTTTCTATTACGCTCGGGAATTCAACTAGTTTATGATGGTAATAGTAATAAGAGGCTAAGCATGCACAGGACTGAACCCAAAGAAGAGCACAAGGGATTTGAAGATCTTCTGCCACGTCGCAGACCCAAGAGACGAAAGGGTTGTTGATTAGACACGTCACGGGCTGTTTCATCACTTCCTCGTAACGTTTCACGAGGTTTTTAATCTCTCTTTTGCCAACCAGCTCGAGGTGTGGTCGAAAGAAGGTAAAGTTGTTTCTTCCCGCGTCATCGTCTTCTGGGAGTCCGTCGTCGAAGAAATCGAACCGGAGATAACCTTGACCGACCGGTTTGAAGACGCGATCTTGGATTTTGTTGGCCATTCGCATCTTTTTTCCCCATGACTCAGTGGTGACGAAAGTAATGAGTAAACCCTTGGAAGCTAAGAGCTTTCCGAGACGAAGAAGTGGATTAACGTGGCCTTGCCCTGGAAATGATACGAGCATCACATGAGGAGGTAGAGGAGGAGAAGATTCTAGTTCCATCTTTCGAAAGAAAAAGAAATTTTGGTTTTTCTTTCTATTTGCTTTGCTCTAACTTTTAAATTTGTTTGTTAAGTATATAACATGTTGGAAGACACACGAATATTACGCTTAAATAGGAGACAAAATGGTGAATATATTTATTTATATTTTTGTGCAAATTTAAGGTGAATAGATTTAAGACTCAATTTCTACAGTCACTTTTTGGTAGTTGTATTATTTATTGCTTTCTATTTTTAAATTCTTAGATAAGAATTTCATTAAATGAATGATGTACTAATTAAGAAGCGATTGGGGTAAGTGGGTGACGTGGATATATACCTCTCACTAGTTTGTTTTCCTGGTCATTTACATTTTTTAAAGCAAAAACAAAGATATATCATAAAGAAATACATAGAGAAATCTAAAGCTACCTCTATATTCCATGTGGTTTGGAGGAATATTCGATTATTGCTAAAGTCTTTTTTCATATAAATTAGATTTTGAAAGAAAAATAATAGTTTAACCCAATTATATGAGTGCTATATATTTACTAGACAGCACATATCAATAGAGACTTTAAATTTTATAAATATGATAATATGTTATTTTTAAATTAAATATGATTTATGTTTTGATTTGAAAATTTAGATGAATATATATTAGTTATTTATATCTAATTAACTAATCATTTTTAGGATTTGGTAAAATTTATGATGGAACAAATCACAAAATTTTATTTAATATGGATAAATTCAAGGGAAATTGACTGAAATAACACACATTT
>OVAO01000799.1:0-18217 GCA_900406285.1 Biscutella auriculata | reverse complement strand
GTGTGTAACGTCTACAAATTCTATCGGACTTTTATCAAAAATCTGTTGAATTTCTGGCACATTTTGACGGTCGTCTTTTCCATCAGAAATCATCAAAAGTTTCCGACAAGTTTAATTTCGTCAAATATTTCGTTGGAAAAGTTGTTTTCTTGATCAACTCTCTGCAAAACATCAATATTAAGTTTCGAAAAAAGCAAAGACGACCATAATGAATTCAAGACAAAGGAAAAAAAAAAATAAGAGAGTTGGAAGACAAGAAGCTCAAATAGCCCTAATAATGTAAAAGTTAAGCAGTTTTGAAAATATTTTCAATAATATGTACGTTTTGAATATGATAATGTCAACTAGTTCTAGTGCTTTTATGAGTTTATGGCAACGTATGTTGTCAAAATATGAACGAAATGTGACATTTTAGATTTTTGGGATAAATAATAATTTGACAAAAATAATCAAATTATATTTATATGCAGATTATATTTTTTAAAATAAATTATTTTTAAAAATATTAAGTGGTTGTTATGTAAAAATGAATATTTTCAGATATAATAAGCTTACTAATTAATATCAGAAATGAATATGATAAAGCGAAGTATTAATTAACACATATAGATGGTAGTATTTTTTAACAAGTGATGTTAGTTCAGTGGTAAAACACATGACATCACTAGTTACTAGGTCGAGACTTTGAATCTTTGTGAGAACTTTTTTTCTTTTTTTTTGTGAGAGTTTGAGTTAGTGGATTAATCCTCTATAACCCACAAAAATTGAATAAAAAAAAACAGTATTTTTTACAGTATAATTTAAAAAAAGAAAAAGAAGGTTGCATATGCTTAAGCAAAAGACTTATAACGTATAGTTTGCATATGCTTAAGCAAAAGGTTGGACACATCATATGTGACATATGCTTCTATAGCTATAATTATAAGGCATGTTCTTAAGTTCTAAGTCTTGATGTTGAAAATGAGACTACACTAACCCTTTTCTTTTTATCTACGACCCGAAGAGATTGTATTCATCAAACATTTTAGTCAGAGAAAAATACAAATAAATTAGTCTTAGCAATTGTGAAATAGATATATCCAAAATAGTTTTCAGTCCTTTTACACGTACGTTTCTATGATAGTTCAATAATTTTATATTTATTAGGAGAAAATCCGCGTGATACGCAAGAATTTATTAAATATATATTTTTTAATTTTTAGTTTTAGTTTTTTTCTATTGTGATTGTTAATTAATACGTTTTCATTTGAACATAAAAATGATTTTTAATTTGTATTTGATTTTAAAAACTAACTAAATTATTTTTTATCAATTTAATGCAATTTAATATTATATTTATTATCAACAAAAATCTACATCTTATTTTTTTAATTTTTATGATTCTAATAATCTATGTTATCGTTTTCAAATAATTACTTATCAATTTTTTCTTAGTTATTATCCAACGTTCGATAGTGTAATATTTTTATATATCTAGTTTTGAAAAAAATATTTTCTATCTTTATCTACTTTTTATTATGAACTTATTTCTATTTACATACTTGTTTATTATTTATTAGTTTTGAATATTTCTTTGTATATTAGTTCTTATTGTTCTAGTTTTACTTTTTCATTTTCAACGATGAACTTTATCAATTTTACAACTATATCATCATGTAACCTTTAACCAAATATAGATTTTAAAATCTGTATATATCTATCTATAAACATAAAAACTACGTCATTTTAATAAAAATTAAAATTAAGACAAAAGCGAGATCGAACCCATATCCTCTTCAATATTGTTACAATACTCTACCAAATATCCTATTAAACTTTTGTTAAACTATATATTATTTTTTAATATAATAATAATTATTTTAAAGAAAAGACTACTACGTATCATCACAAGAGAACCCAACTCTCGTTGTATATAAAAAGATTAATGACTTTCTCCTTTACCAAGTTGTGCTTTCTAAAATAGTATTTCAGTCATGAATTTTGACCAATACAATTTGATGATCAATTAAAAATGGAGAACTTAATGGAAGAAATCGTCAAACTTTTATGTGATCTTCTTAAAGTCTATGAACTATTTTTAATGTAATAAAATTTAAACTGAATCTATTAATACAAAATGATTTTTAATTAAAATATTTTTGGCTAAAATCAAATTTCCCACAGTTTTTTATATCATAAATGGTCATATGTTATAATAAATTAGGGCCTAGACGTTTTCTAAATGGATAATTAAATTTGTTGATAAATTTTAGTCAATAAATTATTTCTTTCAAATAATAACTCAGGATGTAAAACGGATAGGTCGAAGAAATAATTGGTATTCCATTTTTCGGAAAAGATTTCGAGCAAATACTCGCCTCTAACTATCTAATAATATATGCATATAAAGTAATTGAATTTTTTATGCAAGTGTTAATATAGAAATACTCGCATCTAACTATCTAAGAGCTCCATATAAAGTATATGATTTTAAGAAATTTACAGACAGTCGACTTTTTATTTTTTATATTCAACAACATTCCAATTTTTATATTACTACCATTATTATCTAGAGGTTCACTTTCTTATAAGATCTTTTAAAATGTTTAAAATCAAATTTTATAAGGAAGAAAGAGTCATGAGATTGTAGTTGGTAAATTTCATACAAAAAAAAAAAAAAATAGAGAGAAAGAAGAAAAATAAGAAAAATTAGCTGTCCTAGCAAGCATATGACTCACTAGAAATCATCAACATTGCTTAGAAAAAATTGTGAACGTGCTTTCTACAACGTCATGCCTCTTACTTCCTACAAACCGCGTTACTTTGTATTAATTTGATTTGTAATTATTTAATATTTTGTTTTATTAAGTTTCGATTCTAATAATGTTTAACAAATATATAGTTGGTGATTATATATATAGTCAAACATTAACTTGAAAGAAATGTACAACTTGATTTCTTTTGTCGTTGATACCTTGTTTTTGTTTATTATAATATACTTAGGTCTATTGTATATGTGTACACACGTTATATACTTTAGTTATATATTCCTATCAGAAAATAATCCACACGAATGCGAATGCGACATAACATTTTGAGAGAAAATGATGACTTACATTTTGTATAAAGTCCAGGAAACTTAAACACACATTTTAATATAAATATACAAATTTTTTTTATCACCACGATCTTTAAAATGTCTAACGTACCCTTATATTACATTGTGATAAAATATATATTTAAAAGAATGTTATTTGTTATGTAGGAATTCGTTGACGTGTATTAAGGAACGTTACCGTGAAGTGATACTTACTACACTACATTTAAGTTATGGTTACGTTGCAGCTGAGTTACACAACGCGACTGACTTATGAGAAATTGTCTGACCTACGAATATAAGTCAGCCGCTTGTGATCATTGGCGGAGGGAGGCTTAGGCTAGGGTTGTTAACTGACCCAAGTCAATTTTTTTTTTTTTAATTTTGAAGCCATTTTCAAAATAAATTTTAAAATATTACTAAATTGACCCACATAAAATATTAAAAGTATGATTTTAACTCACCTGAAATATTTTTCTAGATCCGCCACTGCGTGTGATGTCTTTCTTACATAAACTTGGCTGATTTATGTGATAACAGCTGACTAAAGGACATAAGTCAACCTCACATGATAGCTTATTTACATTATTCTGGCTGATTTATGTAATAATGACAGACTTACGCACACACGTTACAACTGACTTATAGATCGACGGGTTGAGTAGTCGAAAATTTGACTGAGTTGTAGTTATGAAATGGCTGAATTGTATGATGTTTTTACGGGTGTGTTCTTTTTAATCATCCGTAAATAGTTGGATTATTAGTAAACTCAGCCTAGTTACGGCTCACCTATTAGCGAAACATTAATTACTAGAATAACATTCATTTGACGGCTAATTTAGTGGACGATATGGCTGACTTATGATTTTCCAGCATAATTACGTCTGATTAATTAGCGAAAGATTAATTATTAGAATAACATTCACCTTGCAACTAACTTACGTTGTAATTTATGGCTGATTTATTTGGACTAAGTTATGTGTCCGTATGACGGTTGACTTACCGATTTGCCATGTCATCATCCATGTCACTAGTTCTTATTTTTCATGTCATAAAAATCGTTATCTTCTTCAGTAATCAACTTCTCAATCTATTCCTTCATCTTATACTTCATCTTTCTCTGAGAGCGTATGGATCCAGTAATTATTATTTCCGGTAAATGGGTTAAGAAAAACAGATATGTATTTGACGCCGACAGTAGATGATGTATAGTTCTGCATATATATGGGCAAACAACACACGACGAACTTGAAACCTCGTTATTCGATGATTACAGATAGAATGAGTCGAGGCATCAAATTCAACTAAGCTATATGTTCTCGAATAAAGGTTTTTAAACAATGGCGCACGATACTCCACCAGTTTATGTCTCTAATACTCGACAGTTGCAAGGTTTTCTAACCCTAAGGAAAATCGAACATCTACGTCTCTATGTGGAGATTACCGAGAAAAAGATGGCAAAGTTAGTCCGAATGATGAAGCAAAGGAGAATAGTAAAAAGTTATTTACTTTTAGCTCAGAAAGAGAACGCTCAGACGTTGAACCTATATGCAATGATAGCAGTGGGGGTTATGACGGTTTCCTTTTCGAGGACAATGACTACTACAGTAAAGTGGACGGAGAAAAAGAGAAATTAGGCGGAGAAGATGAAGTAGTCGAAGAATACGAAGAAGATAATGAATTTAAAACTCGATTTGATATGTTCAACAACTCGGATGGTGCGTCGTCTGAAGATGAAAACTTCAGCTCATACGGTGAGTCTCCAGCAGAAGACAAAGATTCACGGACTCTACCTCCATAGGATAGACTGGTCGATGAGCAAATGTAATGGGAATCCGAAGGTTTTAAGGTTGGAGATGTATTCGCTAGAACTTGCGATAGGGCAACGATAAAAGAGTAAATCCGATTTGGACAGACGACTGAAACTTCTTACAGTGGTGAATCAATTTGATTTTGATGTAGTTGTATCCAAGACAAATACACTCATTGTTCAGTGTTGGGTTGATGGATGTCCCTAAAAAGTTTGTGATTCTACACAAGGGGATTCCCCGATTCAGATCATACATGTTCGGTAACTGAGCATTCTAATCGATCTCGACAAGCAACACTAGATATTTTAGGGCAGTTGTACATGGACTTTCTCGACAATGTTGGTCCATCCGTTCGACCTACGAGTGTCAGAATGGCTATAAATAAAAGTTTGGTATAAAGGTATTTTTTTTAGAATGAGTTATAGTTGCGATAGGGTTGAGTTATATTAACAATAGACTGGGTAATACGGCTTACTTAATATTAACGATACGACTGACTTATTAATATTACAACTTACTTAATATTAACGATATGGCTGAGTTATATTAACGTTGAGCTGAGTTATTTTTTGTTGTGACTAACTTAATTCTGTGATGCAACAAACTTATTCATATGGTCATGTGGACATATGGATTATTGGAAATCACATAGGACGCTGAAATGTGCAAGGGAAATCTATGAGGAAACACTAGAGATTGCGTTTGAAAACTTGCCTTCTTACTTATGCATGATAGGAAGGGCAAATCCGGGTACAATTACGCGTCTTCAAATCGATGAGTTTGGAAGATTCATGTATGTGTTCCTTGCGCTTGGTGCGAGCATATGTGGGTTTCCTTTCATACGCAAAGTTGTAATCATCGATAGTATGTTTCTTAATGGTAAATACAAAGGGACACTTCTCACAACACTATCTCAGGATGATAATTTTTAAGATTTTCCAATAGCTTTTGCTGTGTTTGACACTGAAAATGAAGACTCATGGCATTGGTTTTTAACGCAACTAAATTTTTTGATTTCTGACAACAAGGGTCTTGCGATAATCTCGGATAGGCATAACTCGATAGGGAAGACAATTGGGAATGTGTATCCGCTGGCTTCTCGGGGAATTTGTACTTACCATTTATATAAGAACATTTTGGGACGGTACCAAGAAAAAAATATTTTTCGTCTGGTGAAGAAAGCGGCAAGATGTTTTAGGATGCATGATTTTAATGCGATTTTGGAGGAGATTGAAGCCATTAATCCTGAACTTCATGGCTACCTCCAAAGAGTTGATTTTCGACTGTGGGTGCGTGTCCATTTCCCGGGTGAAAGATATAATATGATGACTACGAACATAGCAGAATCAGCAAACAGAGCACTATCAAATGCTATAGGTCTTAACATTGTTCAACTATTTGAATCGATACGGGTTATGATGACAATATGGTTTGTTGAACGGAGAGAGGATGTTATATCAATGCCAACCACACTACGCGTGGTGTGGAGAAACTACTACATGAAAGTCAATCGTCACAATTATTAAGTCAGCCATCACAGTTCATAAGTCTGTCGTATCCAATCATAATTAAGCCGTAACATTTTTTATTATGTATTGATAATTCATAATAGGATCGCGTTGATGCCGCCAAACTGTTTACGATACAAATGATTGATGCTCATCATACTGAAGTTACATATCGGGAGTCTTTGCATGTTGTTAACATGGAAAAGAGAAAGGACACATGCCAGCGTTTCCAACAACAGAAATTACCATGTGCGCTCACAATTGCAGCTGCCGAGGACATGAATGTTTCTAGTATATCCTTGTACAGTCATGACTATAACCTCACTTTTTTGGTGAATGCATACACTGAATCGGTCATGCCGCTTGATTCAACACAAAAAAGTTCCAAAAAAATGTGGCTAAACAATTGTGCATGCCCTTGTTTATTCGTCAACAACCAGGAAGACCTAAAAAAAACAATGAATTATGCTTTAGAAGTTGCACTTGAAAGCAAACGTCCATGGAAAGAACACATATGTTCTCGTTGTAGAAAGAGTTGGAATAATGTGAAAACTTGTCACTTGTAAAAGTGATTTACGGATTTGAATGTTTTGTGATACGACTGAGTTCTGGTTTAATTATGAATGAGTTACTCTTGACGGTTAATTTACGTATTATAATTTTGTCTTATATGCATGCCTTCTAGGTTAATTATGTCTGAGTTATGTTTTAATTAAGGCTGAGTTTTGTTTGATCACAGCTGATTTACGAATTTGAATGTTTTTCTGATACGACCGAGTTCTGGTTTAATTATGGCTGAGTTTCATTGTTGTTTCTAAACTGTAACAATAAACACAGAAACGATAGCGTTTCATGTTTTCTCGATACTAGTGCTCAGCCGTATTCTTACCTATGTAACATAATAAGACATTGTTTGCCTCGTAATATGACATACTAGCTACGTAATAAGACATCATAGCTGCGTGACATCATAGACATCATAGTTGCGTGATAAGACATCTCAACTTGTAATATTATATTATTTAGGGTATAAGGTTAATGTGTTAATATTTTATTATTTAGTGTATATAGTTACTGTTTAGGTTTAATGTGATACGACTGAGTTCTGGTTTAATTATAGTTGAGTTTTGGTTTAATTATGGCTGAGTTACTCTTGACGGCTGATTTACGAATCATAATTTTGTCTTCTACGCCTGACTTCTAAGTTAATTATGGCTGAGTTATGTTTGAATTATGGTTGAGTTATGTTTGATTATGGTTGATTTACGGATTCAAATGTTTTTGTGATACGACTGAGTTCTGGTTTAATTATGGTTGAGTTCTAGTTTAATTATGGTTGAGTTCTGGTTTAATTATGGTTGAGTTTCATTGTTGTTTCTAAAGTGTAACAATAAACACATAAACGACAACGTTTCATCTTTTCTCGATATTAGTGCTCAACCGTATTCTTACTTTGATAACGTAATAAGACATCATTTGATGGCTGATTTACAGATTAGAATTTTTTCTTATACGACTGACTTCTGGTTTAATTATGGCTGAGTTATGATTTAATTATGGCCTAGTTATGATTTAATAATGGTTGGGTTTTGTTTGATTACGACTAATTTAAGCATCAACCAAAGCATTGCTTTCATTAGACTAACCATAATAACTACCGAAAACAATAACAATAACATCGTCTTCTTCTTCACACGTCATTCCATTTCTTCAATATGACTATGGAAGTGATTAAACAGGTTAATCTCAACTTCTTCAATTCGTTTCTACTTCTTAGTGTCCTCCTTCATATCGTCCTCCAAGCAACATTTCAACCTTTGTCATTTCCTTCTCATGCTTGGCCAATTTATTGCTTATCTTTTCCAATTCATTATGAACTCCTTCATCCACCCATTTAAATACATGCTTATCATCATCAACTGTCAAATTCAAACAAAAAATAATAATTGACAACATCATGTTCTACTTTACGAATTAACATATCCAAGAGTAACAATCCCAATTATCTACTTTACGAATTAACATATCCAATTTTCGATTAACAATTTCAATTTTATTCCATCATACCTTCTGGTCGGCTGAAAAAGAGCATCGACAAAACCTCCATATACATATTCAATTCCGTTTTCGAGGTCCTCACAACAATTTCTTTGCCACACCAACAACTCGTTGGAACTCCGCACACTCTCGATGTCTGCCAGCTCGAACCACTTAACGCTGGAGCCTTTCAACAAAATCTCGAAATCGTCGGTCAACTTTGCCAATCTTCGTAAACTTTCGGAGCTGTCGGACATCTCTGCTAAGCCAGGAACTGTCAGAGCTGTCGAAACTCGCCGCAATTAAGTGATTTTTAGGGATTTTGGGTAGGTTTTGTATAAAGATTTGATGTTAAAGTTTAGTTCTCCCTAAAAATATAAATTTGTAATATTATATTATTATTTATGGTATTGTGTTAATATGTTAATATTTTAATATTTAGTGTATAAGGTTTAGGGTTTAGTTTTTAGGGTTAATGATTTGTGGTTTAGGGTTTACTAAGAAATATAAAGTGCATTGTGTACTAATAAATATAGAGTGCATTGTATATGTTTAGACTCTTAAGGAGTTATTTATAGTGCATTGTATATGATTTACTTTACATGACTTAGACTCAATGAGTTATTTAGACTCTCAGCTTATATCTACATGTAGGGTTCAAAGTAATTGTCAGACAACATACATCTCAATAGCATTATAAATTCTCAACTTGTAAATTCAATAAAGTGGATACATACATTTGATTAATATTCACTTAGGATTGAAAAGATGATATTTATTAACACATTCTATATTATTTACATTTCATTTTCGAGTTTAGAGCGTGTTTGAGATATGGCTGAGTTATATGGGTACTAAACGGTTGGTTTAGCTTAATGACATAGTTGAGTTACATAAACATTTTAGCGTATGGCAGAGTTACAAGTTTATAAAGTTAATATCTTTGTATATCCTCCGTCATCCAAGAGGTATGCTGCCATATTCACCCGTATACCTTGAATATTTGCATTGTTTATCCCATCAAAAGCTACACCAAGCGTTAGACATTTGATAAAATTCGATGAATACACCCCACAATCACCAATTAGATCATTTTATGGAATGTATTTGCCTTTCCTCCTTTGGAACTCAAACTGTTTGGACTGAGGTTGTCATATATCATGTGGAACAAAGTCATTCATCATCGCTGAGATCATTTGCATTAGCGGTCTAAATGCATCTAGCATTCTCTGCTCACTTTCGGGTGTTACTTCTCCAATGATTGGATTGTACCAATCAATCTTCTCCTTCAGCAAATCAACATGATACGCCACCCAACGATCGAGTCCAACATTAAGTACTCCGTACAAGTGATGCACATCTCTTAACCACTTTGTAGTCGAGTATCTACAAACATTAGAACCGAGTATCAATAAACACAATTCGCTTAGACCAGAATGCGATGGGATCTTGCATGGACTTTCAGATGGGGAGTCTAATATACGCCCGAATATGTCGTACAAAGAAGAGTAAAATATCATAACCCAACCATCACATATTATATAACCCATTCATGAAAGAGTAAAAAATACAGTTTTCTATAAAAAATAACCCATCCGTTAACTAAATAAATCAGCTGTCACATATTATATAACCTAGCCATCACCAACCCAACCATCAAGAGTAAATAACTCAGTTGCCTATACAAAATAACTCAGTTGTTAAATAATTTCATAAGTTGTATCATATTATATAACCCAACACTAACCCAACCATCAAAGAGTACATAACTCAGGTGCTAGAGGCTCATATCTTGATGCTGAAGGTTCACTATTCTTCCTCATGCACGTCATCCCATTTGACCAAATGTAAGGAAAAACTTGTGCTGGAGGATCACATTTGGAGGTACTTGACCATTTCGGAGATAATTGAACACTGCTCTTCCGATAAGCTTTTATTCTTGCGCACCTCAACTTTTCCTCTTCATCCTCTTCAGACTCCGACAACATTTCGTTATGTGCCACCCTAGTTTCGTCAGTCACATCCGCAATCTCATTGTCCTCTAGAATCTTGTTCAATTTTACAATTTATTATGATTACATTCTCATGAGGTCTCGATGTCTTCTAGGAGTAGGGGTCTCATTCTTTATCAAATCCTACTCTTTCTTTTAACTCAGTTGCTATCTGTTTCCTTAACTCAACCGCTTTCTTCTTTAACTCATTCTTCACTTTCTTCTTTAACTTAGCCTCGTTCGTCTTATCTGCGACCTCCTTCTTTGTTAACTCAGCCTCTTCCTTATTCTTAGCTTGTTTCTGATTTTTCTTTCTCAAGACGAATATTGGTTCCTTAGTAGGAGAAACAGTAACAAAATCAGGTTGAGCAGTCGCTTCAAGATTAACAAACTCCTGAGCCAAATCGTTTTTCACCTCATTTGGTTTAGCCCTCAAATCTCCGACATTTGCGTTACCAAGCTCCTCAACCTGACTCTGTTTCTCCCCTAAACCTTTAATAGGGGTCTTAGTTTCGGGTGGACTATTAATGGACATTTACAGTAGATTTTTCTGCGGCGAGGGGAATGATAAAGATAGGGGCTGGATTTTTTAGAGGTTTCCGTCACTTTCACCTATCTCCAGTTCTTTCAGACGCTCATGGATTGCATATTTGACTACTTGACCAATGTTCTTCTCAAACATCTCAAATCTATCATCATAGTAGTTTAATCTTTTGGAAATTCTATCCAGACAAGTGATTATGTCCTACGGAGGCTCCCTACTTTCCTCCTCTGTCTTCTCCTTCTTCTTCTCTACATCAACAACTTCCTTTTATTTCTTATCTTTCTTCTGCTTCTTTGTTGGTAGCTCAGACTCAGCCGAAACTCCAACATTTGTTCTTTTCTTGTTCTCATTGCTCTACACATCTCAAAAACCTCTAACAGAAAGGCTTGCGTGTATGTCTGTTATCAAGTTCACAAGTTGTGGGTCATCTGCTTCATCTGGCCACTCGAGAAACAACTCTTGTAAAGAACCTCACACGCACCTACACAAAGTAATTTATAACTCTGCCTTCAAATTAAGAAAAACTCAGCCATCAAGTAAATGAAAACTATCTAACTCGTAACTCAACCACGAAGAAAATAAAAACTAGATAACTCACCCGTTAAATAGGAAATATGAAACGTCGCGAACCTCATAACTCAGCAATCAAACAAATAAAACTAGATACCACAAAGAAAATAAAAACTGGATAACTCAGCCGTTATATAGGAAATACGAAACGTCTCAACATAAAAAAGCCACCAAATAAATAAAAACTCAGTCTGAAACATTACATGGCCATGAACTCTGGTCTCATCAGAGATGACAAAATTAAAACTTGCACGTGTATGGTTTCCACCCCATCAAAAAAGCAAAATCTCGTCGGCACTTATCACTCTCTCAAAACGCTCTTTGAAGCAAGCGAAAACTTTATACACCCAAACGAATAACACATCCTTTAGGCCACTGATGGTGTATGATTTACCTTGAGGACTCAACAACTTAATAAAATCAACAAGAACTTCAAATGCAGAACGACCCCATGGATATGTCATCGTAGCTTCATCGTCGAATACTCTTTTGCACTTTCAAAAGGTATCCTAGAACTATGATGCAGAGCATAAAGACCCATGGCTTGCAGAAGTAACAGCTCCAACCATTTGCGCTTTTCATAACTTCATGGCCGACATACCCCTAATGCGGACCTCAATTCATATAACTTGGGTATCATCCCATGCGACACATTCAAATTATCCCAGAAAGTTTTGTATTGCTCAAGTTCAAAACTTTTCTTTGGCAATGGGTTTGTGTTTAACCCAACTATCTCACCAAATTCGTATAATCCCAACCAGATAGGTATATCATAAACGATACTCCAAATTTGCTTCAGCTCTTTTAGAGAGCTTTGACGTTTTTAGATCATTAGGTTTAGTTTAGGGTTCTTGAGTGGAGACAACAGTGGTCGAACCTCTTGTCTTAGTGTGCTCGTGTCCCTTAAACTCTACCGAGTTGTTTCTTACTCTTTTCCCAAGTTCAACAAACGTTTCTTAGCTTCATCTTTTTGTTGTTTCTTGTCTCACGATTGTTTGCTACAGTTTGTAATCCTTGTGTGTGCCTAAGCCTTCGTTTCCCTCGGATCCAAGGCTTAAAGACCGCAAGTTACTTCGTTGCTTTGCTTACTTGTTGCTCTAGTTTCTATTTCGGATTTCTTTGCTAAAACCTCAAGTTCCTTAGAGTTTAGATATGTTCTTAGGGTTGTGACCGTGAGTAAACTAAAGTAGTCAAGCGAAAGTTCTCTTCGGTGCATTCTAAGTACTCACGGCTAACCTAGTTCAGATTCTTGCTTTTACTTGTTGTATTAGTTTTCTTGCTTGTTTATTCACCCTACCATCCATGTTTATCTAATTAGTATTCATGTGTGAGTAGTATGTAGTTGGGTCTAGGGAGTTTCCTTCAAGAAACTCGTGATCTAGATATAATGGAGGTTCGGTCGAAAGAGTGTTGCTAAAGAGTCTTCTCTCAACCCACGTGTAATGCTTGGCTAGACTTGATCATCTAGCCAATGATACAAGGGCATCTCATAGGGGAAAAATCCTATGAGAACACCGAGCTCAAGATGGTACACTCTGACTCTTAAGAACCAAACCAACTAGATCATGGGATTCGAGAAGGGGATCTCCCAAAGACCTAAAATTTTACTTATTTGAATTCTCTTAATCTATATTTGTTTTCCTTTCTTTTATTGTTTGCTTCCATTGCTTGTTTACTTTCTTTCTCAGTTACTCTAAAAAAACCCCTCTTAATCAACTTAGCTCTAGTGAACGTTTAGACCTAAAGTACATCTTCTCTGTGGATTCGAACCCTAAGTACTCAACTGACATAGCTATGCAGTTGCAACCAATGTGGTGACGAGGAAAAGGATAATTAAAACCTCTGATTGATTTAGAATTTGAACGAACAAAAAAACCACATCACACATTATTATCTGGTGATTCTCTAAAAATATGGAATTCTCCCATATGGAAATTGTGATTAATCGTTTTCTTTTCAATGTTAGAAGTCCCTTCAGCGTAAAGTCTTCGAGGGCAATCTCGTCTNAACCACATCACACATTATTATCTGGTGATTCTCTAAAAATATGGAATTCTCCCATATGAAAATTGTGATTAATCGTTTTCTTTTCAATGTTAGAAGTCCCTTCAGCGTAAAGTCTTCGAGGGCAATCTCGTCCTTGATATTCAGAGACTTTTATCTGATCATAAAAGAAAAATATAAATCAGCCGCATATACAACTAACTCAGCCGCAATGGAAAACTAACTCTGCCATACCATTATAAATAACTCAGACGCGATATAAATCAAACTCAGGCACAACATAATATATAACCCAACCGCAATGGAAAACTAACTCAACCATAACATAAGAAATAACCTTGCCACGATATAAATCAAACTCAGCCACAACATAATATATAACAGATCCGCTATAAATATTAACTCAACCACATCATAATATATAGCCTAGCCAAGATATAAATCAAACTCAGCCACAACATAAATCAAACTCAGTTGAAAGTGAATCAAACTCAGCCGCAAGAGAATCAAACTCAGTCGTAACAGAAATCAAACTCAGTCGTAATAAAAATCAAACTCAGTCGCAACATATATCAAACTCACTCGCAACATACCGAAGAATACAACGAGGGCAAATATGCTTTCGACGAAGACGCTTTTAGAGAAGACGACGAGGACGAAAGCTAGGGTCACTAAACCTTTTTTTTACTCTGGGTGTGTTTAAGAAAATTTATTAATTATACGTAAAACAGTTTAAATTGACGTGGAATAAGGTTTAGTGACGGGAATTTGTTAATTAAAAACAATTCCAATTAGAATAAAATTAAGCAAGGGTGTTTATTATAATTTACTAGAATTTAAAACACTCTAGTAATTAAAAAAATGTATGCTATTATAATCATATTATCACTTTTCGATGCTATTCTAATAATTTTCTTTAACTGTGAATATCACATTTTCTTGGCATAAGATGTGGATTTTTTTATTCTTATATTTTTAAAGAGAGATTTACATGGTAAACCCATTTTGAGAAGATAATTGGACATGGAGGCCAAATTGAAATGCTTTGCATTTGGAGACATAATTGCTCGATTTCATCACTATTTTGGAGGGATTAAAGATGTTTTTGCCCTTTAATAATGGTGAGGTATTTTGCTATCTAGTTAGTCTTTTTTGTCTAGTTAGTTTCATTTTTCTGTTTAGTCTCTTTCATTAAGGTTAGTCTCCGCCTCAACATTACCAACTTTCTACACCAGGTCCTCTTCGAGCTAACCTTCGTCGAAATTGTGAAGCTAACCTTCCATAGTGCTCGTCCGTTTACAAAATCCCCAGTCAGTGTTCGCCATTGTATCCGCTGTCACCCAGCTAAACTCTGATCTCCATCATCCGTTGAACCTCTAGGTCGTAGGTACGCCATTGATTTTCTCTGATATTTTGGTTCAACCTTTGTTTTGGTTCAAAAACCCGCCGATGTTTGTGTATTTTACCGGTCTTACCGCTCAGTTTTCATTCGTTTTGCACTACTTTGTGATGCATTTTAGAGTCAATAGGTTGCATTTGCATGTTTTTCATCATTTCAGGTGCAGAGAAGGCGAAGGAGAGGAACTGAGCAATTATGAAGCATTTTCGGAGCAAAAATGGCTAAGTTCCGGGAGAACCAGACACGCCGGCCAAGACCACCGGTTATGCCAGACCGGTGGACCTCAAACATGATGATCTAGAGGAAGACCGCCGGTCAGGCCCAGCGGTGTGCACTGACCGGCAAAGCTGACCCAGACCGCTCTAGACGAAGAATGCCGGTCAAGCCCGTCAGTCTGCACCGACCGGCGGAACTCAACCAGGGGCGACGGACAGAGAGCGCAGGTCAGGTGCCCTGGTCTGCACTGACCGGCGGAGGCCCACCGACATCAAATTTATTTCCATTTTTGCCCTTAATTTTGATCTCCTATATATAGATCCAATCACAAAATCCTAATAATGTTTTTAGCTTTAAGTTTTCTTAGGTTTTGAAGTTTTAGATCTCATTATTCTCAAACATTTGTGTGAAATTTCTTTGGTACGTTTATTATTGCAATTTGTTTTCCCATTTGATTATTCTTATTATTTTGTTTGATTCTTAGTTTTAATCTCAATCCCTCTCACAAATCATGTCTAAAAATTCTCTAAGTGTTTTATGCATGAATTGTGAGTAATCTCTATAACTTATGGATTAGGGGTTAGATCTGGTAGAGTTGATTGCTAGAAATGGTTTAGATCTAATTTAGAATAAGTATTCTCAATCTATTCATGAACCTAATACTAGAATAGGAGTAGCTAACCTAGTCTATATCTTAGGAGATTTATCGCCCGAAAGGTGTTTGATATAATTCCTGAACAAGTGAATAGGTTGTTAGTCGATTCTTTCCAAGATATTTTTTAAGTAATTGGCAAATTGTTGTATGGAATTGTGCTTAGTGCTTTCTATTCATGTTTTATTGCCAAGAGATTTGTGTAGTAGCATGTTAGGAAATGGGATTCCATCACGAGACTGAATTAGTCTATATTCGAAATTTTTAGACATAGGATAAGCCAAAAGGAGTTTAGTAAACCGATCTAGCATGAAAATCTCTACCAGTATCGATTTCCCTAATCCATGAGTTTCCTCTATTTCTAAATTCTTATTTTTATTAGTTTATTTCTTAGGAGTTGTTAGTGACAGAACAAACCCTTCAGTTTACCTAGACTTAGTAAAATCCATCATAAAACTTGTGAGTTAATTCCCCCGAGTTGGTTCGACATCCTAATCACCCATCTTACCCATACTACATTGATAAGCCACCAAATCGACCCAAAAACCGTTCATATTAACCTTGCGAGTAAATGGGATTGAAACCCTCTCCCAACATCCATTTTAGGGTTTCTTCACTATTTTAATTCGGAATAGGGACTCATAAATCAAAGATTTGGTCTCTAAAATTTATTGCTAAACGATTTTAAAGGATTACACCTCTTTTTTATTTTTTGAATTTTAAAGGATTACACCTATTGAAAGCTAAAAGGTTTGGTTTATGGATTTGGTTAGGTGTGGGTGTAATTATTGAAGGTGTCGAAGGAACGACTTATTACGTGGAGGTTTTGATAAGATTATTATTATGGAGAGGAGGTCGAAATTTGGAGTGTTAAGGTTGCCTGAAATTTTAAGGAAGTTGAGGGGGAGGATAATGACTATTCAGAAGTCTCTTTTGGATGAATGTGCAATTGATCTTCCGCAAAAATGAATGTGCAAGGTAGAGGTTATGATACAGACTTTTGTTAGCGTTTTTTGGATGATCGATATGGAGGGTCGAATGTGGTAGTGATAATGTGTAATACTTTTTGTTTTTGAGCATGTCGTAAGGTTGGGTGATCATCGAAAAGACGAGACTCATACTAAGATTGGTACTCTCGAGACAGGTGGGACATTCTATGGTTTTAGTGGTGTTGATGCTGAATGAAGTTCGGGTGACGCACCTTTAATTGGTGTCTCGATGCATGCTTCAGGCAACTATGTTACGAAAACACAAGTGGTCGACCACAAAATACAGCAACTGCTGGTCAGCGTACTCCTGGGCTTGGTCGAGCATCATCGGGTGATTATTTTGTCCTAATTGTGATAGATGGAAACGAGTTCGATATTCCTACAATTTATGACCACACATCATACCAGGGTGCAGACTTGGGAAAACACTATTTTTTTGTGGGTATACGTTATTTCCCACGAAATACCCACAAATTTCAGTTCCTGACTATAGTGTCATGGGAAAAGGTAATTCGTGGCTAATTCGTGGCTATTTGCCACGAAATTAGTCACAAAATAATTTGTGGGTAATCCTGGTTAATATTGTCACAAAATTATTTTGTGGGTATTGCTACGAAGTTGATTGTGGGTTTTAGTGGCTAATATTCCCACGGAAGATTTGTGGCAGTTCATGGGTAACGAAATATGAACTAAAATAAAATAAAATTATATATATTTATTAATATTAATTATTAAATTTATATATTATTGTAAATTATTATATTAATTATTAAATATTTTAATTTTATTCATTATAATAATTAGTAAATATTTTAATTTCATTTATTTATTATAATTACAATTTAAAAAAACACAAAAATATAAATAATGAAAAAAGAAAAAACGAGATATAGTCGTCCTCGCCCTCGCCCTCTGGCGGCTCGCCATCCATCGCCGGCCTCGCCCTCGCCCTCCGTCGTCGTTCGCCTCGCCATCGTCCTCATCTTTGTCCCTCGGTCGCCGCTCCCCAACGCCGCCTCTGCCATCGCTCGTCACTGGCCGCCTCTACCTTCACTCGTCGCCCTCATCAACTCGCCAAAAATCGTTGTCGCCTCGCCGTCGTCAAAGCCTCGCCTCGCCCTTGTTGTGGCCTCGCCATCGTCAAAGCCTCGCCAGATCTCGCCTTCGTCAAAGCGTCGCCGCACTCGTCCTCATCAAAGGCTCGCCGGATCTCGCCCTCGCAAAGTCTCGCCGGATCTCGCCCTCGTCAAACACTCACCGGATCTCGCCAGAAATCCTGAAGAGATGAAGAAAAAAAAATCGCAGAGAGACGAAAGAGATAGAAGAGAGAAAGACGAGATACGAGAGAGAAAAAAACGCAGAGACGGAGAGTGAAGAGTCTCGCAGAGACGAGAGAGAAGAGTCTCGCAGAGAAGAGAGA
>OVAO01000798.1:0-18219 GCA_900406285.1 Biscutella auriculata | reverse complement strand
AATAACTATGCAAATGCAATCCTAAAGGACTCTAAAATGACCGAAAACATACAAAACAGAGGAAAAAACGGGGCTAAAATAGCGATAAAAACTGGGTATATCACATACCTATCAGCTAGTACCAGAGATGGTCTGCAAGGTTCAAAAGAATCAAAGCCAAGTTTCTTAGCACTTGTGAATGACATAATGCTGACACTAACACCTAGATCACATAAGCAGTTTTTGAAAGTAGATTTTTAGGGTGAAAGGTATAGTGAAACTCTCTGTATAACAATGTTTGATCAGCTCATCTGTGATAGGAGGCTTGATGTTGAGTTTCTCAGAGTGTGTCTTCACCTCTTCAAGTTCCTTGGTTCTTTCCTCAAACCGAAATTTATACTCCTTCATGAGTGCCTCCTTGTGGTGACTGGGAAATGAAAGTTTTGCCTTAAGAGGCGGTCCATATGTTGGAGCTTTGGGAGGAGTATCTGTCTCCTCACTAACCGATTTTCCTTTCCTTTGGCCTTCAGTAGGCTGAATGGTCACCCCCTACATAGTTTCTCGTTGTCCTCGAGGAGAAGACATGTGGAGATGGAGTTAGCATATTGATGTGTGCATATTTTGGCGGATTTAACATTCGGTTTTCATTCGTTTTGTATTAGTTTATGATGCATATTAGAGTCTTTAGGTTGCATTTGCATGGTTTATATCATTTCAGGTGCAGAGAAGGCGAAGGAGAAGAACTAAGCGATCATGGAGCGTTTTAGGAACAAAAATGGCTAAGTCTCGGGAAGACCATCCACGCCGGCGAAGACCATCGGTCAAGCCAGACCGGTGGAGCTCAACCAGACCAATCTGGAGGAAAATCGCCGGTCAGGTGCAGCGGGGTGCACTGACCGGCGAAACTCAACCAGATCAAACGGGAAGAACACCACCGATCACGTGCACCGATCACGTGCATCGATCAGCACAGATCGGCGAGCCCCCACCAGAACCAGACGGTGAACCGCCGCCGGTCACGTGCGCCAGTCTGCACTGACCGGCGGAGGCCCCGACGACACCACGCTTATTTCCTTTTTTACCCTTTTATTTGATTTACTATATAAGGACCCAAGTACAAAAACCCTAGAGACGTTTTTTTCCTTAGCTTTTCTTAAGTTTTTGATGTTTTAGATCTCTATTTTCTCAAACACTTGTGAGAGATTACTTTGGTATTTTTTATTGCAATTCTATTTCCCATTTGCTTTTGTTCTTGACTGCTTGATCTTTGATTTCAATTCTTACAATCACAATCCCTCTCATAAATCATGTCTAGAAATTCTTTAGGTGTTCTAGGCATGGATTGTGAGTAGTTCTTTTTTTTTGTCTTCGAGTAGTTCTCATAACTTATGGATTAAAGGTTAGGTATGGATGGATTTGATTGCTAGAAATGGGTTAGATCCAAATAAAATAAATATCCTCAATCTATTCATGAACCTAATGCTAGAATAGGAGTACCTAACCTAACCTAGATCATAAGAGATTTATCGCCCGAGAGGTGCTCAACAGAATTCTCGAATGAATGAAAAGGTTCTTAGTCAATTCTTTCCAAGAGATTGTTTAAGTTATTGATTGATTGTTGTATGAAATTGTATTCAATGCTTTCTATTCATGTTTTATTGCCAAGAGATTGTGTAGTAGCATGTTAGGAAAGGGACTTTCATCACGAGAGTGAGTTAGTCTATATTTGGTATTCTTATACATAGGACAAACCTGAAGGAGCTTAGTGAACCGATCTAGCATGAGAACCATTGCATGTATCGATTCCTCTAATCCATGAGTTGCTTTTATTTCTAAATTTTATCTTTACCGAATTTGCTGCTTAGGATTTGTTAGTGACAGAACAAACCCCACAACTTGATTTCACCTAGACTTAGTAAAATCCATAATATGACTTGTGAGTTGATTATCTCCCCGAGTTGGTTCGACATTCTGATCACCCATCTTACCATACTACATTGTTAACTAGAGTTCAAAACCCATAGAAAGAAAATCAGTTATCAATTGGCGTTGTTACCAAATCAGAAGAATAATTCGCCATTAGTTATTTGCATTTGCTAAGGACTAGGTTCTTTAATTTTCAATTTTACTAATTGTTCGACTTTTGTCTTTCTCTATCAGGTGTATGAGCACTAGATCTAGAGTTTCAAGAAATCAACTTCAGTCACCTGAGGATATTACTACTTTAGAACGTCAGATCAGAGAAGCAAGAAGAGAAACTCTAAGGTTGGAACAACAAGCTTATCTCAAACACAAGAGATGGCCAACAATGCAAACAATGTCAATAATCCGAATGTGAATGGGGAAGGGATTCCCATTCCACATGTTCAGCAACCAGCACCTGCTGCACTAGTTCAGGGACGAAATGCAAACCCTCCTAGGACTATAGGAGAAACGAATGAACTTACGGTGCATGGTAACAAGAATTGCATTCAACCACCTCCACTTGGTGCCAACAACTTTGAGATCAGATCAGGAGTTCTCACCATGGTTATGAACAAGCCTTTCCATGGAATGGATAATGAGGATCCTCTGGAACACTTGAAAAATTTCGACCAAGTGTGTGGTACAGTTCAACTGAATGGTGTTACTGAAGACGCCTACAAGTTCAGATTGTTCCCATTTTCTTTAGGAGGTGATGCAAAGAACTGGGAGAAGGGGTTAGGCCATGGAGCTATTAAAACTTGGGATGACTACAAGAAAGCCTTCCTGTCACATTTTTCTCACAATCCAGGACTGCGAAATTCAGAAGAAATTTGCTACTTTTGGTCAGGGAGGAATGAAATCATTTGCTAAAGCGTGGAAGAGATTCAAGAGCTACACTCTGAAATGCCCCTACCACGGTTTCACTCCTGAGAGCCTACTAGACACTTTTCATAGAGGTCTCCATAGGGACTATCAGTCCATGCTTCACATTGCGAGTCAAGGTAGCTTCTTTGACAAATATTATGCAGAGGGACTGGTTTTGATTGAGAAGATGGCTTAGAGCGATGCCTCACATGCTGGTGACTTCGATCGCTCACTGCCAAGGAAAGATACCTCCGCTGAATCGAGCTACAATGCTGATCTCAAAGCCTTGAATGATAAGCTGGATAGAGTGCTGCAGACTCATAAAAGATCAATTCACATTGTTGAACATGCTGAAGATTATGCTGAAAATTATCAGCAAAAAGAGGTTAATTATGTGGGTAATCAAGGGCACCAAAGATAGTACAACTAAAACTATAACTCGAACCCAAACCTCTCCTAAAGAAACAACAATGTTGCCAACCCCCAGGATCATGTATACCCACCTCAGAAGAATTTCCAGCCTCAACAACAGTTTCAGAATACGGGTAATTTCCATAACCAAGGAGGACAAAGACCACAATACAACCCAAAACCACTAGGTTACACCCAACCACCTGATGCTCATATTGCTGATGACCAGAGCATCTTAATGCTGAGACAATTGCTAGAGGGTCAGACAAAGTATAAAGTTGAGCTGAATAATTTCAAGAGTGAGATTAACTCCGAGGTCGATGGTATGTACAGTGATATGGATGGGAAGATTGAAAACATGTCAACACACATGAAGACATTGGACACTCAAATCGCCCAGGTTGCCCAATCTTCTAGGCGACCACAAGGTCAACTTCCAGGCAAGTCTGAGACGCCTTCTCATGATTCTGTAAAGGTTGTATCTACTATGGATCTCATAGAGGACAATGAGCATTTGAGTGGGGGTGCGATGATTTAGGAAGAGTTTGAAGAAGATGAATACAAACCTCCAGTACTTGAGCCTTATGTTCCTCGAATTCCTTTTTCGGGTCGTCTAGCACATGTGCGCAAGGAGAAATTCATCAAGGATTTGAAAGTATTGAGAGAGCAAATACATGAGATTGAGAAAGCCTTAACTAATCATGAAGTTCCACAGCTGCTCAAAGACGATGTCTTGAAGAAGGTTGAGGACGTCGAGCAACATAAGAAGATCTTCATTCCAGAAGATACCTTTCAGTGACTCTCAGAGGAGTAGAGGTACCCACATATTTTGTGGTGCTGAAAATGGAAAGAGAGGATAAGGCACAACTAGTGTTTGGCAGAACTTTCATGGCTTCTACACAAGCTGGAATAAGTTTGAAGAGAGCCAAGATCACATTGGGTGACTAAGCCCTCAGCAACCCTAATTCATACACTTAGAATGACTACTCACAAATCATGGCAAGAACACATGAATCAATGGAGGATCTATGGTCAAGAATGATGGATTAAGAACATAGAAGAAATATAAGAAGAAATTGCAAAAATAAGACTTAGATTAAAGCAATAAATTCAAAATAGCATCAAGTAGTTTCTATAAACTTAAGCAAAAAAAAGCATAAATGAAAGCATAAGAGGAAAACTTAAAAAAACATAAAATTGACATAAAAGAAAGCTTAGAAGATGATCAAGGATAATCAAGGATGATAAGGATGATCCAAGATGATTCTCCTCCAAAAACTAGGTTTAGAGTATTTATAGTGGGTCCAAAAGGGAGTGAAAACGAGCTGGTCAACTCATTAATCCGAAATATTTACTCTGGAATGCCCAAGATCGGTCAGCCATGGTTGATGCTGGTGACCGATCCTGGCTGGCCTGATCTGCATCGGTCACAGCTGGTGGATGCTGGTGACTGATCCTGATGCCTAAGCCAAATTTCTGCTCATTTGATCTATTGGTCAACTTTGTTGCATTGACTTTTCTGCTGGTCAATTCTGGATGTTGACTTTTCTGCACTTTTGCTATTTTGCATCCTTTTGACCCGTTTTGATCCTGTTTCTCGCTCAAGTCTGTCTTCAACACCTGATACATGAAATGCGTGCAAATACAACCTTATTGGACCTAAATACATCTTAAACAAATGAATATGAATATAAAAGACGGCTTAAAAATGATAAAAAACCACACATATCACTTGACTTGAAGAAGCTATAAAAGGATGTTAGAGACTCGATTTTCAGTACGCTTTTACAGACTATTTCCTTAGTTTTATTTTATTTGACTTTTGTACAATCAGTTTTTTTAGAGAATAAGTTTTAGGGAGATAAATTGCGAATTGACAACTTATAGTCTCGAACCCTTGTTATGATTAATCAGAATTGTTTTCATGTTGTCATCTTTGCTTTATTTAATTGCTATTACCATGTCTGAGTACTTCAATTAGATCAGATCTAGAGATTTCACTAGAAGGGTAATATAGGATTTATGCTTGATTAAGTTTAGAGAAAAAGGAAACAAAAGGGATTCTCCCTTAGTAGCTCATTTTTGCTAGCCTATATCGAACTGACAAATTGGATCTAGGCTTAAGATGATCCAAACTTGACAAGAACTAAAATTGGATCACCCAAATCAGTAACTAAGCGAGTTTCGGTTGATCACTTCTAGCCGACAAACAGAGCGATCACCTAGTGACATTTACTAGACTTTGTTTAGCCGAGACTGCCTGGTTCGAAGGAAAAACAACCTGATTGGACTATAGGGATTTCTAGGCTCTTGGGGCTAGCCAAGTGACATGGTTAATACTTGAAGGGATCAGTTAGGTGTAGGTTCACACCTGAGACCCTGGGGTGGGCCTACTTTAAGAGGTCTAGTAAAGGAGACATATGTTAGATTAGTATTGGCTATAACTCTAGTCTGGTACTGTGTGACGAGTACTAGGCGTTTGATGAGTAAATCAATAATCTAAACTATGTTCCTAAATCATGTTTTCTTTTCTTAACGACTTATTTGAGAGATTCCCGCCAAAACCCCTTTTAGTGTTCCCTAGATTTGATTGCTTGTTTATATCTAAATTACATGCCTCGTTTAGTTTACTACTTTCTTATTTATTTCATCATTCCTAGTTAGAATCAACTCACATTTGATTACGTCTTAGCCATCACTAGGTCTGATTGCCTCTTTGCGTTAGTTTTTAGCCCATGTGGATTCGATCAATACGTACTATAGTTACCGTCTGTGCACTTGCAGATATTAGTTGTTCAGGGTAAAACTTGAGTGACATCAGTTACGCAGTCCTCAACATTAAAGTCATGCAATATTCTTTGAGCACCAAAAGTGGAAAATCTTGAGCGATATTGCCATTTCGCCCGAAGTGAACCCTAGCTCGCCTCATCTACCTATTACCTCTATAAATACTTTATTTTTCATTATTTTATAGAGGTTAGACGTTATTAGATCATTATGCATAGTTTACGGTTCTTGAGCTGAGCAAAACTGGAGATCTCATTTCTCAACCGAGCAGTGTGGGATGTAGAGAAGAACTTTGACAAAAATGCTTTCTTGCAAGCGCCCCAAGTGGCGATGGAGTCGCGCTGTACTTGATCAAGCTGGACTTGATCTCACAGTTATTGGTAGCTATAGGAGGCACACTGGAATGTCCTGTTTTTAGGGGTTAAAGTCCCACATTTTGGTAGAATTATTAACCCGTTATTGAATTATTAACATGTTTTTGGAGTCTTTTTGTCTCCTTTCAGGGTCTCAGAAGTCAGGAAAAGAAATCTTAGGAAAGAAGGCTCCTAGACACATTTGCAAAGATACCCAAAATACGAACCAAGTGAAGGAAAAGACCCGGTTCGATCGAACCAAATCCGGTTCGATCGAACAAAATCCAGTTCGATTGAACTAGATCCCAAGATGAGGTGGCTCGACCTAAGGCGCAAAATACGAGATCTTGAGACAAGACCAATGTCAGTTTGATTCGATCAAACCATAATCCCTGATTTCCTTTTTCCGAATTTTGAAGCCCAAGACCCGCTTGACTCACAAAGACTAAAAAAGGACAAGAGAGAATCCATTTTCAGCACACGTTTTTTATAGACTATTTACTTATATTTATTATTTATTGCTTTTTGCAATTAGGTTTTTAGAGAATCACTTTTAGGAAAATAGATTGCGAATTGACAACATGTAGTCTCCAATCCTTGTTATTGATTTATTCAAAATTGTTTTAATGCCTTCAACCATGCTTTGCTTGATTGCTATCACCATGTCTAAGTAGTTCAATTAGATCAGATCTCGGAATTTCACTAGAAGGATAAACTAGGGTTTACGCTCGATTAGGTTTAGGGAAAAGGAAACAATAAGAATCCTTTATTAGCAACTGATTTGTTAGCCTGAATTCAATTTGACAAATTGAATATGTGCTTAGGATGATCCAAGCCTGACAAACACTAATTTAGATCACCCAAATTAGTAACTAAGGGGGTTTAGGCTGATCACTTCTATCTGATGAACAAAGCGATCAATGTAGTAACCTTTATTAAATCTTGTTTAACGAAGACTGCCTCAGTTCGAAAAAGGAGTAGACCTGACTCCTGAATGGGATCTCGTTGTTGCACCTAAATTAAAAACCTTGTCATCTGGGTTGAGGTATGCTTTCTTAGGTCATGATTCATCCTATCCTATTATCATTAATGTTGACCTCAACAATGTTGAGACCTCTTTGTTGTTGTGTGAGTTGAGAAAGTACATGAAAGCGATAAGGTACTCGTTGGATGATATCACAAGAACCTCGTCGGATCTGTGCATGCATAAGATCCACTTAGAAGATGACGCGAAACTAACCGTCGAGCATCAACGTAGGCATCATCTATCATATCTCAAACATCACTTGGATTAGTCTAGTGCATTGCGTTCCTAAGAAAGGAGGAGTGACAATTATCAAGAACGAGAAGGGCGAGATGATTTTGATAAGAATGATCACTTGACATTGAATGTGCATTGATTACAAGAAGCTAAACACAACTACCCAAAAAGATCACTTCCCTCTTCCTTTATCGATCAAAAGTTAGAGAGACTCGCTAATCACTCTTATCATTGTTTTCTTAATGGATATTCATGATTTTTCCAGATTCCTATACACCTAGATGATCAAGAAAATACCACATTCACTTACCCCTATGGAACCTATGCGTACAGAAGGATGCTTTTCGGGTTGTGGAGCGCGCCAACCACCTTCCAACGATGCATGATGTCGATTTTTACTGATCTAATTGAGAACATTATGAAAGTGATTATGGATGACTTTTCTGTTTATGGTTCTTCTTTTCACGATTTTCTGACCAACCTATGTAGGGTTCTGAAGGGATGTGAGGAGAAGCATCTGGTGTTGAACTGGGAGAAGTGTCACTTCATGGTTTGCAACGGGATTGTCGTAGGACATAAGATCTCAGATCTCAGAATTGAAGTCGACAAAACCAAGATCGAGGTGATGATGACCTTACAGCCTCCAAAAATGGTAAAAGACGTCATGAGTTTTCTCGGTCACGCAGGTTCCTACAGAAGATTCATCACATATTTCTCTTTGATTGTGAAACCACTGACGCAACTCCTAGGCAAGGAATACAAATTTGATTTTGATAGTTCTTGTCTCGAAGCTTTCACGAAAATCAAAGAAGCTTTGGTCAGCACTATGGTAGTACTACCGCCAGACTGGGAATTGCCTTCCGAGGTAATGTGTGATGGCAGCGATTATGCGGTAGGTGCAGTTCATGGAGAGAAGAAAGACATTAAGATGCACGTCATTTACTATACGAGAAGAACCCTTGATGATGCTCATGCTAACTATGCCACAACCTTGAAGTTATTGTTGGCAGTAATTTACGCTTTTGAGAAGTTCAAGTCTTATCTAGTCGACTCTAGGGGAATAATACACACAGACCACACAACACTCTGCTACCTAATGCAAAAAGATGCTAAACCAAGACTGCTCCGTTGGGTGCTCGTGCTTCAAGAGTTATTTGAAGATCATGGACAAGAAAGGGATCGAGAATGAAGTCGCAAATCATTTATCTAGACTCATGATCAATTTAGAGGCCTTTATGGATGACAACCTCCCTATAGAGTGTGTGTACGTTGTTTCCACATGTCAAAGACACCCACATAACGAGGTATTGAAAAATTCTTACACTCCTTGGTTTCTTGACTTGGCAAATCACTTGAGTGCAAATGTCAAACCACAAAGATTCACTCGTTACGACAAGAAGAAGTTCCTCAGAGATGTGCGACGTCACTTCTGGGATGATCCATTCTTGTACAAGAGATGATCAGACAATCTTTACAGGAGAGATGTGCCAGAACATGAGGTAAAAGGGATACTATGTCACTTTCAGGGTTCTAACTATGCATGCCACTTTGCGACCTTCAAAACGGTAGCCAAGGTGCTATAAACCGGATTTTGGTGGCCAACCATGTTCAAGGACGCCCATGAATTCGTCTCGACCTACAACGATTGTTAGAGAAAAGGAAACATCACCAAGTGCAACGAGATGCCCCAAAATTTTATTCTCGAAGTCGAAGTGTTTGATGTCTGGGGAGTAGACTTCATGTGTCTTTTTCCCCCGTTGTTAGGTAACCAATACATCTTGGTCACAGTCGATTACGTCTCAAAATGGGTTGAGGCTATGGTGAGCCCTACCAATGATGTCAAGATTGTCATAAAGATGTTCAAATTTGTGATCTTTACTCGATTTGGTGTCCCAAGAGTTTTGATCAGTTCCTGCAATTTTCCCCTTGGGCTTTGATTGTCTTTTCTTGAGACAAGCAAAGGTTCAAGTCTGGGGGAATTGATGTCTCCTGTTTTTAGGGGTTTAAGTCCCACTTTTGGTAGGATTATGAACCTCCTATTGAGTTATTAACGTGTTTTGGAGCCTTTTTGTCTCCTTTCAGGATCTCACAAGTCTAAAAAAGAAATTTCAGGAAAGAAGGCTCTTGGACACAGTTTCAAAGAGATTCGAAGTGAACTCATATCAGTGCCAGCTGGAGTTTGATCGAACCACATCTGGTTCGATCGAACCCTTCTTCTAGAATGTAGCGGTTGAACCGGATACGCAAAATACGAACCAATTGAAGGAAAAGACCCAGTTCGATCGAACCAAATCCAGTTCAATTGAACCAGATTCTAAGATGAGGCAGTTCGACCTAAGGCGCAAAATCTGGGATCCTGAGTCAAGACCAATGTCAGTTCGATCGGACCAGATTCGGTTCAATCAAACCATAATCCTCGATTTCCTTTTTCCGAATTTTAATTCCAAGACCCACTTGACTCACAAAAACTATAAAAGGACTAGAAAGACTAGATTTTCAGCACACGTTTTTTACACACTTTTTACTTATATTTATTAATTATTGCTTTTTGCAATTAGATTTTTAGAGAATAAGTTTTAGGGAAATAGATTGTGAATTGACAAATTGTAGTATTTAACCCTTATTAATGATTTATTCAGAATTGTTTTTATGCCTTCAACCATGTTTTGCTTGATTGTTATCACCATGTATGAGTAATTCAATTAGATCAAATCTAGGGTTTTCATTAGAAGGGTAAACTAGTGTTTATGCTCGATTAGGTTTAGAGAAAAGAGAACCATAGGGATCCTCTTTTAGTAACTGATTTGTTAGCCTAGATTCAATCTGACAAATTTGATATGGGCCAAAGATGATCCAAGCCTGACAAACACTAATTTGAATTACCCAAATCAGTAACTAAAGGGGTTTAGGCTGATCAGTTTTGTTTGACAAACAGTGCGTCAGTCTAGCAACCTTTATTAAACCTTTTTTAACCGAGAATGCCTAGTTTGATGGGATAAGAACCTGATTGGACTACTGGAATTTCTATGTTCTCGGGGCTAGCTAGTCTTGAAGGGCTCGGTTAGGCGTAGGTTCACACCTGAGGCCCCGGGGTAGACCTACTTTCAGAGGTTTAGTAAAGGGGACATAAATTAGATTACACACTAACTATAACTCTAGTCTGGCACTGAGTGACGAGTAAGTCCAAGAATCTATTTTATGTTCCTATATCCTAATTTTTTTCTTGACAATCTATCTCAACGGTTCCCACAAAAACTCCTTTTAGTATTCCCTAATGTTGGACCCGAAAATAATCACAAGGAAAATCTTATTTCTTCCAAGCGTTTAAATCAGATTCAAGCACATGCAAAATGTTAGGTTAGTATAAACTATATGCGCGAGTTAGTTGCTTGAAGTAAATACCGAAAATAAAGTGATGGAATGTAAATAGTGTTAATTTAAGTGAAGTAAGAGTAAAGCGATGTCGGTCGCGAGCACTGAATCGTTTGTGAGGTTCATGATGTATCATCAATCGATCAACGAGCGGCAAGCTATACATCGACGTCGAGTCGAGCTCAAGTCGCGAGATCGGAATACAAGCGAGGTCGGATGCGAGCCTCTAAAATAACAAACTCTCACATCTCTACAAACTCTTTAATTCTCAGCGAGCTATGTAGCGATCTCTCTCGTATTTTTTCTTCGTGGTGAACGTTGGGGTGTTGTTCTCTATTTATAGGGAACAGTTTCCGGTTTTGTTTTTCTGCTTTTCGAACTAGAGTGTGGTGTCTTCAGCACTCGCGAGTGGGCACTGTCTTCATCATGGGACCATTAACTCTCTGCTTAAATGACTTTGTTTCACGAGGCCTTTTTCTTGGTGGGCTGATTCGAATCTTGGGCCGGTCCTTGATTTGGTGCATAACCCGGTACCAAAACCTAGGTTTGATATCCTGCTGATTCCTGAATCACCTGTTTGCTTTATTTACTACTTTCACCATTGCTTGTTATGAACAACCTCTCTTTTACTTGCATCTTAGCCATTACTTAGTCTTGCATGTCTATTCGTGTTAGTCTTTAATCCTTATGGATTCGATCCCTAAGTAGTACAGTGACCATCTCTGCACTTGCAAATAATAGTTGTCTAGGGTAAAACCTGAATGACATCACACACGAATGTCGGCTCGTTTTCCATGGGAGTTTCGCTCGTCTTTGGCTCTTATAGTGGGAGGCGGTGGGATCAGGATTTGACTCACTCCCGCAACGTTATCTTCGTTTTCCATCTTTAATCCCAAAAGGTTGAGATGATCTAGACTTCAACTTCTCTTCTAGCTCTAGTATGTTGTCTTTCAAGTGTTAAGATGTCTTCGAGTATCGAAGGTTTGTTGGCCTGCGACTTCCCAAATCCATGCACCTGAAATAAAAAAATAGGGGAAGTAGAGAGATTAGTAACCGAAATAAAGTAAAAATTAGTCCTAAGCGGATGCAAAGACCTAATTGCTAATCAAAAATTTTGAATTGACAATAACATCAATTAGATAACCACGTTTTTATTTGTTAAACATGTGTAAGAGTGGGGATTTACAATGTCAAACAAAATTGGGATGTAACTAGGCAACTAGTCCTATAGAGAATCCATTTAGTCTAAGTTGGAAAAGAGTATGTGTTTGTCGCTAACAATCCTACTTAAGCATAAACTGAAAAGTCAAACAAAGTACAATAAAAGTCAACTATAACAAGAAAAGTCAATAAAATTGATTTAATTCTAAAACGATATAAAACTAAACAAACATGCTAAGTTTATCGACTCGGGTGATCAGGTCCATGCTTGTGAGGTTCAATTCAATCATACAATGTTGATCCTAGGTCTAAGAATTCCTACTATGATTAATCCACTCCGCGGGAATAATTCATTTCCTAATCGTGCAATCAATACAATCCCTTGACTAATGATCTTGCCTATTCAAACTAAACTTCCCTAACACAATCCATTTGCTAAGTCTAACTTAGAACAACATTTGACTCATTCAGACATTTCATCGAACATCTTTCGGGAAACAATTTGTCTAAACTCTAAATTAGAATGATCAAACCTAATCTAGCAATAAGGACATCAAATGAGTTAAGATCAATGGAAACTAACCTGAAACATCACAAACAATCACTCAATCACCACAATCTACCTAACCCTTTCACTTAGGGTGAAACTACTTATTAATCATGCTTAAAACACAAGATCTCATGATAGATTTGTGTCTAAACATGATATAAGACAGGAAATTAGAAGATAAGAGAAGAAAAAATTTAAATAAACTATAATAATCACCAAATGTTCTTCAAAAAAGCAAGCGTAGTCTAAGAATTTGAAGAACACAAAGGTAACATATGGTTTTTAGGTTTTTAAGAGTATTTATACTCAAATCAAAAAGCAAAGGCAAAATGGATTAGTCAACACCCGTGTTTTCACTTTCTTCTCTTCGGTATCGCTCATAGGTGACAAGTATGGTGATCGGTATTACATCCCGCCTGAGATAGAGGATTGTACCGATTAGGAGGTGACCGATATGGTTGGCCGACACTTGTCGTATCTTCGTATTGGTCCTTCTGACTAGTATCTAACATTGCTGCTTGATGCTTTCCTTTAGTCGGTCAAGTGTAACAGTCTATCTGAGACCGGGAGTGGCTTGTACCTCTGAGTCTTCTTTGTATCGGGGTGATGGCACCAATAGATGTAGCGGTTTGGCTCAGCCTGTACAACACCTCATATTTTCCGTATTTCTACTCCTCTACGTCCTTTTCGACCCGTTTTCTCCATTAAGCTTAGCTTCAACACCTAAAACATGAAATTCATGCAAATGTAACCTAAATGGACATAAATGCATCATAAACTTATGAAAACCGAGTATAAAAGATGGCTTAAAAGGGCTAAAAACGCTATACATCAATAAGGCAAAAAAAAAACAAAATATTTTAATAACTTGAAATAAAACGTCAATGCATCTGAGTTTGTCTGAGTTCATAGTCATGCGATTTTCTTCATTTATGGATCTTAATTTTCAATAAATTAGGCAATTACATAGTGAACCAATTGCCTCAATCAAAAGCAAACTTAAAAAAATCTAATGAGACAAAACCAATTATGGGAAAAACCAATTCTGAGAAACGAGTACAATTGGAGCACTAACTCAATTGTTGATCATTGGTTTGGATGCATATGATAGTTGTGTGTATCACATCCCAACCAAAGTCACTGGAAAGATTCCAAGAATGACTTAAGAATAAAGATAACTTCAGCAAGCATCCATTGGTTGAAGCATTGTATCCCCAACTTCAATCTCAGCCTCTTTAGCTTCTTGAGTGTTGCTCCTTAGAATCTCATCATTGTAAGAAATGATAGTTTTCATCGGGGAAAAATCGCAGCAATGAAGACTATTAAACTAGAAGAATTGAAGATGAAAATTGACAAATAGCTAATCTAAAAGAGGAACTGGAAGAGATTGAATATAGGGAGAACCAACAAGGCACTAATCAAACCAATGTGGAAAAATAGAAAAAAGTTAGTGGTATTAGGTGGTTCCAAGAGATAATATGGGGAGGGTACGTGTGAGTTCAAGAGCGTGTCAAATAAGCCTCTTTATACTTCATGTGAAATTATATGAATTACTTTGGCCTATGGAATATTTAAGTGAGGAAATGATTCATACTATCACATTTGAGATTAATTGTATGAACCTAATGAAAATGATTGAAGCACTAGAAGATTGACCAACTTCCATTATGAACTAATATTATATTCACTTAAGAGAATAGCTTTTAAAAGTATGTGTTGATGTCTTTGTTAAAAGTGCACGAACACATGAGTTACATTTTACCCATATAGTTCATAACATTTCAACTATAAAAGATCTTAGAATCACTACTCGACTAACTTTGCTTAATAATATAGAATTAGTTGACAAAAAAGAAAATGAAAAAGTGATAAGAAAATCAGAAGCTTAATCAATTAGTTAGCAAACAATAGTAAATTTTGACCATTATGGACGATTTTTTTTCATTTCATTTAACTTTTATTGTAGGGTTGATTTTGTCTTACGTCTATGTATGCATCTACTTATTCATATTAACTTTTTTTTATAAATTTGTATTCATATCTCATGAATGTTGCATCAACAATATATGTTGGTGACACGACGAGAAAACAAACGTTTGTCACCACAAGAACAATCACAAAGTAATAGTAAATCACTAGTTTAAGATTATTCTGTGATTACATAACGTAGTTGCACATCCTTATATACATACATATTATGTAATCCATATAAGAATTTCTTTATCTCTATTTGTAAGTAATTCATCATTAGATAGTTTTGGATATGAAAAATGAATTTGTTCTTCGAACAAACTATAAAAACCTAAAAAATAATATATATACCATAGATACAAATATATTAAATATAAAATAAAATAAAAATACTTTTCAAGTGATCGAAAATATTCTCAATTTCATAAAACATATGCATATGCACATTGATAAATTCTCTAAAAGCCATATTTCTCTACTTTCCCACTTGCACAACCTAAGTGAATGAATATATGTGGTATAAGAACATGATACAAATAAGCTTCACTTTCGTTAAATATAGTTGACCTATATATATGTATATAACAGATCGAATAATTGATAAAATTTTAATAAATAAACTTATTTTAAAAATACCTTGTTTTGTATGTATATTTTCGGAAAATAGTGTTTTGAGAAATAAGAACATTCACATACAATTTAACAATTGATCCTGTTCCATATATTTTCTTGTTGGTCTTGCTTTTTAATTTCTTAAAAAATCTTTCAAATGAATATATTATACATAACCACCAAGTTCAACTTTATATGACATATGTATAAGTAGATGCTCCATCACATAGAAAATTAGATAGAAAGATCTTCTCTAAATTATATAAATTTATGACTATAACTTTCTTCATAATTTGTACCCGACTTTGTTGCAAAGATATTAAACATAAGTCCCGAAGAAATCCTCAGACTAGTCAATAATACATTAACTAGTATTGATTTAAACATAAATAATAATTACATATTATTGTAAAAATGATTTTTTTTGTATTTGATAACGCAAGATGTACGTTTCAAGGTAAGAAATCTAAAAACATGAACGAAGTAACCGTTACATAAATACATGACAATCATGACTCTTCATACATGATAACTTCCTTCCATCTATATTAACACAATTAACTAAGTCTGACGCATAACCATCAGGAAATTTAACTTTATTTTTAATATATTTTCAATAAGTGTTCACTAGCTAATGGATCAATCGAAATATAAGAAAATGAGCTTTGGCACGACCATTGACATGCAACTCTTTGCGTGTACAAAATCGTGCTAACTCTAATCTTGATATAACTGTGTCATTTGATTGGTCTTTGACATTCAATATGGCATACAAGATGCTATCAACACAATTATTATTATTATTTTTTTTTTGTCATCATCAACACAATTATTTTCTATATGAATGACATATAGATTATGTTGTAGATTTAAGTATGTCCAATATGAAAACTCCCAAAAAACTTTTTTGTGCCAATTATATCACTTACCATATCATTTATCCTTTACATCATATTATTTTCACGGTCAAATGATTTAGTTCTCTTATCTGTTCGTACAAAACTTGCGCACCACCAATAGATTGAGGTGGATAGTCATCTAAAGAAGAAATTTTGTTTATTCTTTTGTAATGGATGTACAAGAGGAAGACATCTTTAGCAACTGAAATTTCTTGTATCTATCATGCATAGTGGACATGATAATCTACTATTTGTCGTCTATCCTGACAACATGTCATATGTTGGAAAATCATTGACGTCCACATGATTATTAATTTTAAACTAAAATTATGTTTGGCTAATACATCATATGCCTTAACTCCAGTAGACCAAAGTTCATTTAACTCATCAATAAGAGATATGATGAAAACATCAAATACTTGCTCGTGGATGTTTCAGCCCAAAAGTCAAAATTGTAAGAAATAGATATTTTTTCCTCGTACACGTCTCTAGGGTAAATTATAAGGAGTCATAATCACAAACCATAACAAATAATTTTTGACATACCAAATAGATTAAATTCATTTGTACACAATCCAAGGTAAACATTTACTGACTCTCCAACAAATCGGGGATGTAGGTACTAAAAGAAGTCCATTCCACTACATCAAATGGATTAGTCATTTCTTTGTCCTCTCAATCATGATCAGTGTGTCATCTTATTGTTGTAGCAGTCTTTTCGCTCTAATACATTCTCTTTAATTTGTCGAAAACTGGTAAATACCACATACGATTGTATGATATTTTTGTACGCCCATCGTTAGGTCAACATTTTGGTGCTTCATAAAATCTACATTTATATCATTTTCATCTTTTTCGAGAGACCTAAATTACGCAGCAGTTTCTCTATCTCGTAATATGAACTTAACACTTGATTTTCCTCTTGAAAATACTCTGTAAATAGCTCAACCCATGAGGTCATGTGTTTCTCAACCATACTATAATCTGCCTTTATATTCATGAACCAAACACATAAAGATAATTGTAAGTGCCCTTCATAACAACCATCATACAATGAATTTTTTGCTCCTTCCAACATGTTGTAAAAACTTTTTGCCTCCTAGTTTAGTTCTTCCGCGTTTTCATAATTGTAATCATCAATGTTATAGTTACCAAAAACAAAGGTTTCACGAAATGCGTGAGGAACCATCTCCATATATATATATATATATATCACCTACATTACACACCACTTCTTGACTAGAACTTGCTTGAATTATATTAACATTATTTTTTTCTAAACCAACACTCAATTTATCTCCATCACTAGTAAAATTTTGTTCTATAGCCACGCTAAAATTCGTGGGTATATACTGTTTTTTGTGGATATACGTGTTTAGCCACGAAATAGTCACGAAAAAAATTAGTGGGTATAGGCTCGTGGGAATCAAGGTTTCATGGCTAATTCGTGGCCAGCTTGTCATGGAATAGCCACGCAACAATTCGTGGGTTTTCGTGGTTTTTTTTGCCACGAAACTGTTTTGTGGGTTTTTTGTGGCTAATGAAATTATGAATAAAAAATAAAATTATATATATTAGAACCATCAGAAGACTCACCATCGGCAAGGCTCCTCCTCTGCTGCCGCCACAGCCGGTGGTGCACTCTCTGATGCCTCAGTTAAACCTGCAAAATAAATCTTTCAGATGCGTTAGAGGGGATTCGAACCCTGGGTTGGACTGTCACACAACTGCACTATAACCACTGGACTGTGATGATATTATTATTTATTTCTAACATAACTATAATATATTACTACCATGATTAATAGCGTTTTAGGTTTTTTTTCTTTTTTTTTAATTATCAATTTGGCTTAGATTTAATTGATGTGCTACTATAATGTTATTGATAGTGTGACCATTTGGGATTAAACTATTTGTTGATTTAGTTCGTTTTGGATTATTTTTGCTTTGGTTTATTTGGTTCTGTTAAGTAAAAAATTTGTTTCTCGAAATTTTTAAAATTTATCATTTTAGTTCGGTTCAGATTATTTAAGA
>OVAO01000797.1:0-18228 GCA_900406285.1 Biscutella auriculata | reverse complement strand
TTTCTTTTTAAAATTATATTCAAAACTAAAAAAATAACAAAATATGTTAAACAAGGCAAGTAGATGATAAAGTGTATATAAATAATGTAAAATGTAAATGAAACAAATTATATATATAGAAATATATTTTTAATAAAATTTAATTTATTATTTGAAAAAATGAAAAATATTAGAATCATAAAATTAAAATTTATAAAAAAATTAGATATTAAAAGTATCATTAGTCAAATTTTAAGTTTTAAGTACTCTCCTAGTACTTATGAAAACGAAACAAAATATTTAAATATTTTATTTTTCTTTTAGATCTACATATTTATTTTATTATAACCTAATTGTGTGGTCCAACCAACAAATTAGATTTTAAAAAAGAATTGTATATTTTGGTTGTGGAGTAAATCAAGCTTCGACTTTCAATTTAACATTCACAACATATTTGCTTATTTATATGATTTATTCATTTTGTCGTTACTTTTTTAAGAATGTGAAACTGTTAAAGATATTTTTTTATTGAATATTTTATAATCGTTTCAAAAAGTCTGAGAATTGGTAGACTTCAGATAGGTGACATCTCTAAGTTGGCTAAAATTGCAGGCTATTCAAAGTTACCAGAGATGATGAATGAGGAAGGTGATGTCATCTAAAACAAAAAGTTACCAATGAATAAACGGTAACAAGTTGGACTTAGCTTCGATTTGGCTTGACTAGGGTTCGTTCGGGTTGTTTGTGAGATCTGTTTGTTAGATTCCGGCATATCCTAGGAAGAGCCTCTTGTTGTTTATGAATTGTTACTCGTTGGCTCCCGAAGTTTAGTTTAAAGCAACAAGCGGGCTTAGCTTTCAGAGGGTGAGGGTTGTTCATTTTGTGGAAAGGGGCTCTCTTGGTGTATGACTGGGTTAGGCGGTCTATCTTGCCTTGGAAAGTTTTGGTCAAAGCTTTTTTAGTCATCCAAAGTTTTCGGAGTTCTTTGTTTCATCTATTGATTAGCTATTTGGATCTACTCACAAGATCGGGTGGAAGAAATCCTTCTAGCCTTAGTCGTTCAAAACTCTCTTAATAAAGTAGCATCTTTTGGTTCTCTTCAGTCTCCGTCTTCAGTTCCTCCTCCCTCGTCCCTTTTGTTAGCTTATGCATTTGTTTTATGTTGTTTTTGTTTTTGTTATGTGTTTCCGAATGTATATATGTTTACCGTCGGCTTTGTTCTCAGGGTTGTGTTTAAATAGCTGATTTGGGTTTCTGGTTTTTATTTGTTTGTATATTCGGTTATAAACCTTAAGTGTTTTGACACATTATATTTCATCCCGCTTTTGCGTGGAAAAAACATCTGTAATAATAATAATTACGGTTTATAACTTCTTAAGCTACATCTGTAACTCATAGTAAGTTGTGTATTTAAATTAGAGTGATTTGCGTAGGATGACAGTAAATGAGAAGTATTTACGCATTTTGTCACTTTCTCTCATGATAGTATTCTTGTAAGATTGAATGACCAAACAGAAAAATCATAGGAGAAGTAAAAGACAAAATTGCCCTACAAAGAAGTGGTTGAGAAGAAAGAGATGGAAAGAGAGAAAATAGAAAAAGAGAAAGAGAGAGAGAGAGTAAGTGAATTTATTGATTTTCTCCTCTATCAAAACATTTCTATTTGATATAAATAATTTTTGGTTCATAATTAAAGATAATTGTAGTTTGAAAAGTTGAATATCTTTTTTCCTAACAATTTAAGATACATTTCGAAAATTTTATGATAAAAAGTAGTAAGATCGTAACAACAAAACACCATCCACAAGTCTGAGATACCATGGTTGTCAATAAAAAATACGTCGTGTAGTTGTGACATTGAAAAAATCAGCGTTGAATTTGTTGTTTTGTGGTTACTCACAAATGTTTCACGCGCAAGCGGTTCAGTGACATCAACTTCGGAATCAAAACATCACTCTACGTTATCTTTATCGCAAAGATGACGGACGTTTACCAATTTCAAAATTAAAACATGACTCTCTCTCGCAAAACATCACTCTAAGTTAAATGAAGATGTACATAAACCGACCATGCTAAATGAAAATAATTATAGTCACTGGAAAACTCAAATAAAATTGATGATCCGAACTGTAGATGAAGACGCATGGACGCAGTTGTGGTAGGCTAGGAAGAACTGAAGATCTTAATAGACGATGGATCCCGTGAACCAAAAAACATCACAATAAATATGGTTCGTAATGTATTTGACTTATGTTACCCAATATCAGTTGGTTCAATCGGTAGACACCTTCCCAAAGGGAAAGGAGGTCCTGAGTTCGAATCGCTTGGGGAGGGGATTGTTCAGCCAAAGACTGTTCAATTTAACATGCTCTGATCCCTGGCCCGAGGAGACTACGTTCTGGCTGGGGTTCGGCCCAAATGGCTCGGAACTCCTTAGTCACAAGAAAACAAAAAAAACAAAAAAGAATTTGAATTATGTTGAATTTGGTTCGTAAAGAATGACCACAAAATAATGAATTAAGTTAGCAATGATACTGAATACTTGTATTTAACAGTTTTCATATATGTTGTAAACATAAATTAATAGGTAGAAAGAAAGATATGGAAGAGAGAGAAAAGAAAAAAGAGAAAAAGAAATAAAAGAAGTACAAGAGAATACGAGAGAGAGAGAAAAAAATAAAAATTAATGGAATATAAAAAGGAGGGTTATTTGTGTAATGTACTACACAATTATTTTGTCCAAATTGACAAAATTACTTTGAGTAATAAAATCTGTAATAAGTTTAAAAAATGTGATACGGAATGCAAATAGTTCTTTTAATTATTCATATTTCTTTTTATTAAAAAATTTGTACTCAACCAATTAAATAATTACAATGTAAATACTACTATACCTAGCGTACCTCTCCTCCCATAGTAATGACAATTGACCTTTCCCCTTCCTCAATCTATTATTATAGAACATCGAACACCAAATATATGCATTTATGATCTCAATCTCCCTTGATCAAGGGATTTGATCGGCAAAAAAATAGAGTGGTTTTAACAAAGAAGTCACTTCGGAGCTATTTGAGATGTTGTTTTCTCTAGTGTGAGAATATCTCATATCGAAAAAATAAAAGATCTCAAGTGCTATATAAGTGATATGAGTCAATCTACTCATTGTCAATTGGTTTTTGATAAACTCAATTTTGCTATGGATTACCAAACCGATTTACAATGTAGTATATGGTAAGAGAATGTCAAACCAATATGGGGTTGTGAATAACTCTTTAGAATTATCTAAGTCTAGGTTTAAACGATAGAGAATGTTTTGTCACTAAACAATCATATTCAAAACCATAAGCAAACACAAGCAATTATAAAAAGTCAACTTAATATCACAAAAGTCAACGAAAGTGATTTAATCAAAATATTAAGAGAAACTAAGCGAATAGGTATAGGTTATTGACTCGAGTGATTAAGCTCATGTTTATGCTACTCAGTTCTATCAATCAATGTTAATCATTAGTTTACGTGCTATCAAAATTAGGTTAATCCAATTCCTAGGTAGAACCCCCTTTCTTAATCATGCAATTGTAGAATTCTTTGACTAGTCACATAATTAACAAGCATTTAACTCTATTTTATGCAAGTACTAAACAACCCTAGCATAATGCCTTGGTTATACCTCATTTAGCACTTAGTTGATTCATTTAGACATTTCATCAAACACCTTCCGAGCAATAAATTGTCTAGGTTCTAGATTCGATTAGCTAAGTTCAATCTACCATTAAACACATCAATCAAGTGAAGATATTACAATCTAGATCCTAAGCAACATAATCAAGCACTTAATCACTCTAATCTACTTAACTAATCACTTAGCAAGAAGACTACTCACTAGTTAGGGTTTCAACACAAAATCTTATGAAGGATTCATGCTTAATCATGATGAAATCAAGCAAATAAAAGAAATGAAAGATGAAATTGCAAATATAAAACCAAGATCTTACAAGGTTCTTCAAAGGATTAAGAAAAACTTAGAAACAAATGCAAAACAAATCATAGTCTTAAAATAGGGGTTTTAGTCCTATTTATACTTAGTTTAAAAAAAAAAAAAAAAAGAGTCTTGGTTTGTCTCTGGACGTGGGGCTGGTACCGGTCAAGTTGACCGGTACGATCTCTAGGCTTGATCGGTACTATATTTGTGGCTTCGTTTGGGGCAGGTATCGGTTTAGGTATCAGTGAGGTTCTGACCGGTATGCATGCTTCTGTAAAAATTGGAGGGTGATCCCTGATCAGGATATCGGTGAGGTCCTGACCGGTATAGGAGTCTCTATCAAATCCCGAGCATCATCCTCGACCAGGGTACCTGTGTGTTCCTGACTGGTATGCATGCTACGACATGTCTTCTGGGTGGATACTTGTTTGGTTGTCCGGTATGCATCCCCGGTCAGGATCTGAACTTGTCTCCTTTTGCTATAAAACGCTCCAAAATGCTCATTATGATCCGTTCTCGGTTTAAGCTCAACTTCACACCTATAACATGATATGCAATGCAAATGCAACCTAAATGATTCTAAATGCATCCTAAAATAATGCAAAATGTATGAAACGAATGCTAAAAACAACTAAAAATGTTATACATCAACTCCCCCAAACTTATCATTTGCTTGCCCTCTAACAAAACGAAATCTAAATGAGGGATCGAGGTTTGAAAAACAAGAACCTCAAAACCAAAGATCAATCCTAATCAAAGGCGTTGTTAACCTAGCGGCAATACTCATCTTATCATTCATGCATCATCAAAATCCGCTATCATTACTAAGTGAAGTTGATCTACCTAACCAACTTAGATTGCTTTCCTACATTCAATTAATAAAGAGTGAAACATGATCAAGGAAAACACAAGAGTTTCAATCGGTTCGGATGAATGGAGACTCCAATGCTAAAGAGAAGATTTCACACCAACAATGTGGTTGATTGTAATTCAGTTTCTCTCGCGGAGTGAAAGGATTATAACAAAACCGAGAAAGATAAAGAACAATTGGGGCGTACAACGTTGAACATCTATTTTTCCCTCAAACTTGGCCCTAAATCTACTCAATCCTATCTTTAAGCACATTTCTTCACCATTTCTTCTTTTCTCTTTGGAATTTTTTTCTTTAGCCTAGACTTCTTCATTGTTTTCAACTCCAAGGCTCTTCTTTTCTTCATTCTTTTCTTTGCTCTTTTTCTTCTTTCTTTTTCAGCTTTAGTCTTTCTTTCTAATGGAGCATTTTCTCTTTGAAATTATTTTTGTCTTTTCTTCTTTCCATAACATCCATTTTCTTTTCTTTAAGCTTTGGTGATCCCTTTCCTTTCTTTTTCTTTTTTTCTTCCCATTTACTTTATTTTTCAAGCATTTCCATGTCAATTCCCAAAATCATAAGCTAAGATCAAGTCTTAAAATTAACCAAGTTTTCAATCTTCATTCCAATCCTCATTCTTCGTTCCAATACCTATTCTACTTAAGCTACCCAAATAGATGTTCTTTTGTTGTCGCTCTTTATACTTTCAATTTTTTGCAAAATCAAACAACACTAAATAAAACAAAGAGAGCTCACAAAGTGTTTAGGTCGGGAGCGCAAAAGGGCTTCGGTCAAAATAGGATGAATTCTTCCCTCTAGTAGGTCAGTCAGTTAGAGGATATCATCCTTAAAATGAGAATGATCGAATTGAGCTCAAAGTGTTTGGGTTTAAAATGCTCAAATTTGTGCTTGAAAATCAGAAAATATCATGAAACCAAGTGCAACCAAGATCAAGCTAATTAGAAGTTCAGTTTAGACTCATATCATATTGAAAGCAATATTAGGCTAGCAAGCTTCACAACCATTCAACCTAGCTTTTAAACATCAAGATTCAATCCATCGAACTTCAAGACTTCTCAAGACCTCTCAAGACTACTAGATTGATTACGATAAACTACTTTTAAGGTTCATTGGTTCTTTCTTGAAAACATGTAATGCAACTTATATGAGACTCAATCGTAGACTAAAATGCAATCTAAATGTTAAACCCAAATAAAAACAAAGTCTTTTTAGCTTTTCTAGAAAATTTTCAATTTTTTTGGTTTTTTTTATTAAAACATCAGTATTAACAATGCATATGAGACTCAATAAAACAAAAATGAAAAGAAGATAAGTCTAAAGGTGGTTCCTTCCCCAAACTTAAAACACATAGTCTCTGTGTGATCTAAATCTGGAGAAAGAACCAAAAATAAAGATAAGAAAAACATGCTTATATACAAAGTTGGGTGGAGTGGTACCTACATGTAGCATGCGTTCAGATCATACTCCTCATCGGAGTTGAAGTCGGGGAACTCTTTGTCGGAGTCGCAATGTGGTGGTGACGCAATGGGTCTCCTCTGGCGCATCTAATATGTCGAGGATCTAGGAGGGAGGTCTTCGGTCTCACTTTCTAGTATAAACGAATGTCGGATCAAAGCCACTAGCGGAAGGCTCATCCGTACATCCCAAGGAGGAAATTGTTCTCTTCATGATAATACGATCAACGACCTTAGCCTTTTGACTTCATGCACCAACGACCTTATAATACGATCTCCAAATTGGATCCAACGACCCTTCCTCCGATTGTCTAGAATAAGATCGTGCATCCGTCCCAGTTATGTATGCACAGCTAACGGCTCCGCATAGTAGCGAGCACTCCCATAGATGTGACTAGGAGGTTCAACCTCAGGCCTGTATAGGCTTTGAATGCCTAGTAGACTGGGATCCAAAATGAGCAGTGGGTGGAGTAGCAACTCGACGCCCTTGGGGAACGTGGCAATCTGATGGAGGGATGATGAAGGTGATGTTGTCCGGGTTACTCACGTCTGTAAATCGGCGGTGGGGAGAGAGAATGTAGCGGCTGACACCTTCCTTGGTCATGAATGAGTAGATGAAATGGCCTTGAGCTTCCCCAAATAGGTAGTGAGACTTCCTCAAGTACCCAAAATCTAAGAATTGCGGGGCAATATGTTGCTCATCGAGAGGAGCACCAATATGTCGGAGCAGTGGTGTCATCCATCCTCCGAAACTGATCTGAGACATCGTGTCTGTCATAAACCATAACCTCTCTTAAATCTCGAGCATCTCACATCAAAATATATGAACGATTCTTGGCATGTTCCTCTTCAGCCCCTTGAATAAATCATACTCGCTCAAATGTTCTCGAATGAGAGGCCTAACTCCTAGCCGCATGAAGCATATCTCGTCATGTCTGATCTCCCCTATCTCGCGCCTGGCAAATAATGAGTGGGCCAGGACTTTTTGAATGTAGCGGACAGCGGGATGACGGATGGTAGCACCCTTAGTCATATGACGGATATATGAACGATTTTTGGCATGTTCCTCTTCAGCCCCTTGAATAAATCATACTCGCTCAAATGTTCTCGAATGAGAGGCCTAACTCCTAGCCGCATGAAGCATATCTCGTCATGTCTGATATCCCCTATCTCGCGCCTGGCAAATAATGAGTGGGCCAGGACTTTTTGAATGTAGCGGACAGCGGGATGACGGATGGTAGCACCCTTAGTCATATGACGGATATATGAACGATTTTTGGCATGTTCCTCTTCAGCCCCTTGAATAAATCATACTCGCTCAAATGTTCTCGAATGAGAGGCCCAACTCCTAGCCGCATGAAGCATATCTCGTCATGTCTGATCTCCCCTATCTCGCGCCTGGCAAATAATGAGTGGGCCAGGACTTTGTGAATGTAGCAGACAACGGGATGACGAATGGTAGCACCCTTAGTCATATGACGAATATATGAACGATTCTTGGCATGTTCCTCTCCAGACCCTTGAATAAATCATACTCGCTCAAATGTTCTCGAATGAGAGGCCCAACTCCTAGCCGCATGAAGCATATCTCGTCATGTCTGATCTCCCCTATCTCGCGCCTGGCAAATAATGAGTGGGCCAGGACTTTGTGAATGTAGCAGACAACGGGATGACGAATGGTAGCACCCTTAGTCATATGACGAATATATGAACGATTCTTGGCATGTTCCTCTCCAGACCCTTGAATAAATCATACTCGCTCAAATGTTCTCGAATGAGAGGCCCAACTCCTAGCCGCATGAAGCATATCTCGTCATGTCTGATCTCCCCTATCTCGCGCCTGGCAAATAATGAGTGGGCCAGGACTTTGTGAATGTAGCGGACAGCGGGATGACGGATGGTAGCACCCTTAGTCATACACAGATATGATCAAGAAGATTTGAATTCCATTCATTAAGATCATGATTATATCAACAATTAGGCATCAACAAGGTAATCCAATTCTCACCAACAACCAATTTCGAATTAAGCATAATCAATTTCATCAACATTCGATTTCAAGTTACAAAAATTGATCAATGAGAATTCTCAAAGTCTAATCAAATTTGGTTCAAAACCAATTTTAGGTTTACAATTGAGACTCAATGATAGCCAATTTCATTCCTATCATAGATTCCAAAGCATTCAATTCCAAAATCATCACAGTTCATACGCAAAGTTTCAGAAATCCCAAAATTTACAATGAATCGATTGATTGAGAAACATGTAATCAAGGAAACTCATAAACTACAATCATTCAAGGCATTACCAAGTATAAGAAAAAAGAATCAACATATAATCCTGAGTAGAAATCGGATTCCTCATTAGGTGAATAGTGAGTCCGAAAATTGAGGGATAGAGAGGTTTACCTCGATTGGAATGGTGAAATTGATGAAAAATCGAATTAGGAAGAAGGATTTAATGAGTTTTGGCTTTGGAGAAGAAAATCGTGGATGAAGAAGAAGTGGGAAAAGTAAGAAGTTGAAAAACCCTTAAAATCTGTCTTACACCCTTGTTTTGTTACCCTGTATTGGTCAAATTGATCGGTATGCATGTCGGACCGGTATAGGTGAACGGTATGAGTCTTCTGCAAAAACTTGTAGGCTCAATACAAGTAAGAAGAAGACCAGTATGGCTGATCGGTATAAGTCCCAGGTTTTCACCCGTGGGAGCTATATCGGTGTATATTGATATGGTGGTTTTTATCGCCTTTTAAGCCTTATTTTCAATCGGTTTTAACTAGTTTAGGATGCATTTAGGTCCTATTAGACTTGCATTTGTATATATTTTGCATCTCATGTGTTTAACGACTTGTGCATCATTCGAGAGTTAAACGGATCAAAGAGCCCGAGAATCAGCGCATTTCAGCACTTAGGATCGGTCATGGACCATCCAGGATCGGTCAGAGCTTGTCCAGTCTTCAGGATCGGTCAGGAGAGGAATCGTGATCGGTCAAAGAACCCCCCAGTCCTCTGGATCGGTCACTGACTAAGCCAGGATCTGTCACCCCTTGACCGATCAAGACCCTACCTGAGAGAAAATCTCCAAAACCCTAATTTCTACTCGTTTTTACTCGTTTTTACCCTTTGTAGTCTCAGTATAAATACTCATTTGCTTCTAAAACCTTTAGGGAGAGTCTCTTTTGTTCCATTTTGTGCCTCCCTCTTTTCTCTCTCACTTGTTCTTAGCATTTCACACTTTGTAATGCATTTTTCTGTAAGATTTTAAGCTTTGATCTTGTTTCTATGTTCATTTCTCTTCGTGTTCTTGTTAGATCTTCTTGTTTCTTGTTAAATTCTTATTAGATCTGGTTAATTTGTGTTAGATCTAGTTGATTTGTGTTGATTTTGTGTTAGTTTGCTATTTCAATCTTCTTATACCTCTTCTTGCTCATCTCTACCATGGAAAAACAAATTTTCTCCATAAATCTTTGTGTTTTATCCATGGATTGTGAGTAGTCACCTTCTAGGTGGTTGATTGGGCAAGATTAGGGTGTTTAGGTTCTAGATCTATATGTTTAGGTCTTGGAATCACAAGTATCTTCATGCAATAAGATGCTCTTAAGGCTTGGTTGGATTTGGCCAATCCAATCCAATCATTGATCGAAAGAAGACTTCTAAGCCCGCAAGGGTTAGATAGACTTTTGTTCATGTCTTTTGCAATCCTGAAATATCAATCTTGACTGGATAGTTTTTTTAGGGTGATTGAACTAGGGATCATAATGCTTCTAGGATATGTCTCTAGCATGCAGATGTGAGAGCGCAAAGTTAGCATAATTTGGATAGGTGTTGATCACGCGGGAGCGGTTTAAATCAAAGTAGAATACTATAGATCTGAGATAGCCGTATTGGATGAAAATAAGCACATAGTATTAAGACTTAGCACCTGAAATCAATTGCCTGATTAACTGCCTAGTGTTTCTCTTTGAATTGTTTATCGCCATTTATCTGCCTTTTTAGTATTTACCCTTTCTGCAATAGACCTTTGAATTATGATTAAAATAGGATGATTAGTGACCGTTTTCANAGTAATAGGATCAATTAGTGACAGTTTTCATTCCTCTTAGACTTAGAATAAACTTCATAGAGTATTATTGTCTCTAGAAACTTCCTGAGGTGGTTCGACAATATACCCATCTTCACCTCCATAGCAATACCCGGAAAAACAGTTTGTTATCAAACTGGCGCCGTTGCCAACTCGGGATTGTTTTGCTAGCAGTAGTTCTTCTGTTTGTTCTAGGGACTATGTTTCTTCCTTTGTCTTTCTCATTTTATTTTCTTTCTTGGTTTCAGGTGTATGCTACTAAGATCTAACGGCTCATCAGACCTTGTTCCCCTGAATTCCGATATCCGAGTGATTGAAACAAAGAACCGACGAATCCGTCGCGAAACCGAACGTCAGTTACACATCAAACACTTAAACCTCGTCATGGACAAAATTCAGGAACCCCAGACCGCAACCAATCATCATGCAGCAGCACCCGAACCCATTGCCAACCCTCTTCGGGAAAATGCTCAGATCCCACCATTGCAAAATGTTCAATTTCCAGAAGTTCCGATCCAGGAACCACTGCCCTATGTTCAACAAGTTCCATATGCTGCTAATATTGGAGCCTTTGATGCCCCAATCGCTAATGGACAACGCATTGGCATTCTCCCGCCGCTTTTCAACCGAAACAACTTTACCATCAGCTCCGGACTTGTCGGGATGGTTAAGGAAAGCAAATTTAGTGGTTTGCCAGATCAATGCCCTCTCGATAACATCAATGTTTTCGATAAGTTTTGCAGCACCGTAATCAACAATGGAGTTTCCAAGGACGCTTTTAAGCTCAGGCTTTTCCCTTCTCTCTCTGGATGGCATTGCACGCCAATGGGAACAAAAGCTACCACGCGACTCCATCACAACCTAGGATGCTTGCAAGCGCGAGTTCGTCAAACGTTTCTTCTCGTCTTCACGGATGAATATGCTCCGTGGTGACATATCCGGATTTAAACAACAAAATCTCGAGAGCTTTGCGGAGGCATGTGACCGATTCACCTCCTATACATTCATGTGTCCACATCATGGTTTCTCAGAAATGTGTCTGGTCAATACCTTCTTCAGAGGCCTCAACGACAAATATCAACTCGTCCTCAACACAGCCAATGGGGGTAACTTCCACAAGCTTACCCCATCACGCGGTCTTGAGCTGATAGAGGACCTAGTACAGAGTAGTACCTCTCATATCGAAGACTATGATCGAACCAACCGATCTTCGGTACACATAAACGACGAGAATGTTAAGTTAGAGATCAAGTCTTTGAGAGATAAGATTGACAAGTTATTGACGGCTCATCTGTCATCTGTTAACTTTGTCGGAAATGCAGAAGACGCGCATCACGAGGACTTCACTGTTGAAGACGTCAACTACATGGGAAATCAGAACTACAAACTGTATAACCTGAACCTCTCTTATCGAAGCACAAACGTGGCTAATCCACAAGACCAAGTGTACCTGACACATCAGAAGTATACTCTGAATTACTCAAACCAGGGATTTCAGAACTTCGGTCATCAGAACCGACCCCAACAACAAAAGAGCTTCTACCAGACACAACAAGTTCAGAACCTCAGACCACCCGGTTTTTCAACTTCTCAGCCACAACAATAATCATTTCAGGGAAACGGAGGACCCATTGTCCCGCAGGACAGTAAAAAAACGATCTTACTGAAGCAACTCTTAGAAGGCCAAAAGAAAAATACGCTCGAAACCACTACATTTATGCGCGACATCACTTCACGTGTTGACAAGCACTATGCAGAGTTCAGCGAAAAATTCGAGTCTCTCGCTTCACATGTAAAGGCTTTAGATAACCAAGTCGCTCAGGTTGCTTCATCTTCAAAATGCCCCATCTGAACTCTTCCAGGTCGGATGGAAACGACTAAAGAAGAGCATGCTAACGTCATACATACCCTTGAACTCATTGAGGACANGGGGGGGGAGTTTTGTAGAACATTTTTTAACTCAGCAACTACACGGTTTTGGGAGTACCGTGACTTCTCGGTCCAACCCTGCATCATACCCCCTTCAACCTCCTTTTCCGAGTCGTCTTATAGCTAAGGTTTATGATGATGTCGCAGACGATCTTAGAGCAACCCAAATGAGAATGCCAAAGATTAAGGCATTGCTGACAAACCCAAACTATTCAGACAGACACAAGGATAAGCTCAGAGCTTTGATAGCCAGAATTGAGACATCCGCTGATGACTTCGTTAACCTCCCCAGATCACACATCGATTCAGACTCAGAATCAGACACTTCACCTATCGCTGAGACTGCTCCGGCTAAGTTAGCGGATCCAGGGAGTTTCACTCTTCCCTGCACTCTATTTTCCATTCCATTCGATAACTGTCTATGCGATTTAGGCGCTAGCGTTAATGTTATGGCACATGTCGTTGCTAAAAACTTAGGTTTTTCATCTTATGACCCATGCAGGTTTTATCTAGTACTAGCAGACAACTCACTAAAGAAACCAATATGAATGCTAAACAACCTCCCCATCATGCTATATGGAGTCAAAATTCGAGCTGATTTTTGCGATTCCAAAAAGAATTTAGACAGTGAACAGTACCAAGAGCACGCCTTTGTCCTTGGGATCACTAGCATGAAGAGCCAGAACGACAACATGTCTGAAGAAGAATCCTGTGAAGAAGAAGACACGTCTAAATTAGAGGATGCCGAACAGTCAGATGAGATCTATGAAAATTATGAGGAAGACCTTCCTTAGTCAGAATGTAGTGCAAACCAGATCGGATACAAAGATATCACCACCTATCTCGATTCAGGATGCTACTATCTTCACGTCAGTATACTCGGGGTCCGAATGCAAAAAGCTTTATGTGATACCAGTTCCTTGATCAATGTAATGACAGACGCTTTATGTGAGTATTTAGGCCTCACTTCCCCACCTACTCCCGTGACACATTTATCCAGCAACTCCGGAATTTGTATACCACCTATCGGAATAGTCGAGTGTGTTGCCATCCAGATCCAAAACTCCTGGGTCAACACTGACTTCTATGTCACTGAGTCAATGCCAAAAAGGAACAAAGTGGTTATGTTAGGAAAGGAATTTCTTAAGGATGCAGGAGGATGCATGGACTTCAGGCACAATGGTCTTGTTTTGAATAGAGTCAGAAAGGATCGTCGTAACAGAACGTATTTCCCGGTGTGTGTCGACACCAAAGACAAAGATGAGTATGGTACTCAGGATATGCACGAGTATCAAGTTCCAGAATCAGAGATTGGGTCAAACGACATATCAGACTACGGAGAAATCGAAGACGCCGAGAGTTTTTATAAGAGACAAGCGTGAATATATACCTGAAGCACCTGTTAACAAAGCTCAGGGCCAACTTACTGCATTGTTTGAGAGATTGCAGCTGAGTAATGATATTGCTCATGGAGTTGGGAATGTAACACCGAATGAGAGAGTTATTTTCCTAGACCCACCACACGTATACACGCCGAGCTATCTTCTTCAGGAAAAGTTAGCTATTCGAGTATGGACGATGGAAGGGCAGACATGTTACGATCAAGCCGCTATAAAAACGCTCATGGACCGAGTGGAGAAGCTTGAGTCCAATCACAACCGCCATTGACCCTATATTCAGTATGTCAAGCTTTGTGACGTTAAACAACCTCGCTTGAGAGGAAGTCCCATGTTTATCCCTTGTAAATATGCTATTTGATTTTTTCTCGAGTTTATATTGGATGGCGATGATTAACGAGTTTTAGAGATTATCAAATTTCAGGTACCAAAAGTTTTAGGACCGAAGAAAAAGATGAAACGAGAAGGAAGCTCGACCTACAAGGAGATGGATCGTTCATGCGCCGACCGATCCTGAAAATCGGACGGATAGGAGAAGGATCGGTCATGTGTCGACCGATCTGGGCAAAAACACGCGTGCACAGGTACAACATCGGTCAGGCCATGACCGATGCACTGCACTGGCTTGACCAATGCTCACCATTTTCTCCCCCTTGTGCGATTTTGCCTTAGTTTTTGATGCAAAAACCCTTCTTTTTCACTTCTTCATTCTAACATCTTCTCTCACCATTTTTTCTGCATAAGAGCATCTTCTCATATTTAGAAACCTTGATTCTTGCTCAAAAGTGTTGGTTTTTGTTGCTAAAATCTTCGGTTTTCTTCCATAATTGCTAGTTCCATCAATTAATTCTCCATTCAAGCATCTAAGGTAAAAATCTAAGCTCTCATTTTCGTGGGTACTATTCACTTAGAGTAAAACTTGGAATTTTTCAAACTTTTAGGTTGTGATTAGTATTTCATTTGCTTAGAGCTTTTTGAAAAAGATAATGTTACTTGTTTCTCTTGATGATTGAGCCTTATATTGCATGAATTTTGAAAAATCTTGAAATTTTGGCTCTTGTATTTTTCATGAGAAATTGGATTTGAATTTTGTTTTAATGAGAATGGCTAGCATGTTATGTGATGATATTGGAGTTTGATTGTTGAGAAACTATGAAGATTTGGACTTTATCTTGATGAATTTTGGAATCTTGTAAAATTTTGAAGTGTTCTTGAAAAATATTGAATCTTGAAATCGAAATTTGAGCTTTGTGTTTGGACTGTTATAAAACCGCTTGGTCATGGATTATGTTTATTGCTTGTTTCCCTTTGTACCCCATCGATTTGTGAACTCATATTGCTAAATTCTTAAACTTTTAACTTAACGAATCGTTGAACAAAATTTTTGCAGATATTTTATGTCGACTTCAAGGATACCCGAAATGGAAAAGGGAAAAGACAAAGTGACTGTGCGTACAAGAAAAAAATATTTAAACGGTTCGCAACCGAAGGCTAGACCGGGTCTCGCGCCGAAGAGGTGCCTCATTATTGAAGAACCCGAACACTTGCCACAAAATTCATCACCGGAAATGGATTCCGAAAACTTTCCCGAAGAGGAAATTCTAGAGCCAGCAACATCTCACGATATGCACGAAGCATTATCCTTTTTCCCACCACCCCGCGAGGATCCCGAACCTATAGACCGTTCGGTGGACTATACAAAGATTACCCTCTATCATGCACTCATGGAATGTGCTTTCGTCCCCTCAGTTCTACCCGACTGTGCCACCCTGGATACCTTAGGCATAAAGAGCAAAGTCCGACAGATAATGCAAGGAATGGGCATCGATTCAGTTATGGATCTACATCTTCCAGGTTTCAGAGAGTATACATGCGCCTTTCTTGCCTCGCTGGAGGTTTACTTTCCTGAAGATGACACACCGGAAGATTATGGGATAAGGTATATCAGTTTCACGGGTTGGGACGAAGTTGAGCATAAGGTTTATTTCGACGATATCGCTGAAGTTTTTGGATTCACCAAAGGAGGCGTTAAGTTCGGAGCGCTTTCCTCTGCCGAGATTAACATCCTATGGAACACGATCGGTTCCAAATCATTTAACGCATGGAAGACAAAGTGTTGTCTCATTCGGCATCCTGCTCCTTGGTATGTACACAAGATTCTTACGCATTCATTTATCGGGAGACGCGAGATAGGAATCATGTGAGGGGAAGAGTTGAGTTTCATCGGTCACGGATTGGTTCTTGTTATCCATGCACTACGCGAGGACGGCGATTTGTTTCCAGGATTAGAGCTGCAGAAATATAGTCTGGTTAAGCTTCTCTGCCAGCAGTTTCTTGACGTTAAGGAATGGGGTTGGGCCTGAAAAGATGGAAGCCCTCAGATCAGTATCGGGAGTTTTGTGACTCTGGAAAACGATCTTTAAGCTTGCTGGAATCGCTTTACCGAAGGACGAAGATGGCGTTCTACCTCGGGCAATGAATATCGCCTATCTGAGGAGGTCTCACTTTCTAGCTGGGAAAGTTCGAGAACGTTTCGTCTACAAGTTCACATCTGGTGGACGTGAGCATTAGGCTCTCTTGCCTAACACCCGGATCACTTCGTTTGACACTTCTGCGAACATTATCTTCAACCCCAGTTTGCACGATGTACAAGACCCCCTCTGTAATGATTCGAGGATAGAAAGTTTCGATGCTCCTCGGGATTCGCATTGCACCGACCCGTCTCTCACCGCATAATATTATGGCAATCAGACCTCCGCTGTCTACGAGATTGGGCGATACTTAGCGCCTCCCGCTCCTATTCTTCTTGTACCGGGACCTGTTCAAGACCTTCACATGGAGATACACAGGCTGTCCCAAGGGAATCTTTACCGGGATAGAACCATTAAGAAGATGGCAGTAGAGGTAAAGAAGGGAAAGGCAGAGATGCGGAAGATGGAAAAAGTTATTCGCGAGATGGGTTGCAAAATTCAGAAGCTAACCGCAATGTTCAATAAGAACTTGAGTTGTGTTGGTTCCGGTTCTGACACTCCATTATGGTATGGTTCNTTCAACCACATATGCGCCAAGAAAAGAGGGCGACCACCGAGCTCGAGGCAACGCCCCATCATACAAACCCCTTCGTGCCCCACATCAGACAACGTCTCACCCTCTTTCTCCACTGATGGAGACTTTGATTCTTCCACCAACATTTATTAAGGTCCTCTCTTATCACTTTTTCTGTATATAATCTGCATTTAGTTTTCTTCCTTTATTTTCGGTTCTTTCTCTTCACTTGGACTTACACAGGGACTATGTTGTTTAAGTTTGGGGGAGGAACCACTAATCATTGTTTGTTCGTTTTGTTTTCTTTCTTTGACTCTCATATGCATTGTTAATAGTTATGAATTTTTAGAAAAAACAAAAAAAAAATCAAAAAATTTCTAAAACCCAAAAAGATTTTTCGTTCTTTTAGGATTGAGTCTATAATCACTTACATAGGGAATTAGTGAAGATTTCGGGTTTTCCTCAAAGTTTGTGTAGCTTTGCAGATATTTTTAGGAAGCATGTTAGTGGGAAACACGCTAAGAGTTGATTCATGATATGTTGATCCTTCCTAATTGCTCACTTAGGCTTCAAAACTAGCTCTTTCTCATAAGGACCTGGATTATAGCATGAAGCGTGCCTGAAATCCCCTATTAAGTTCCGGAAAGTGTATATGGCTAGCCTAAGGTTCCCCCTCTCTTCCCAAAAGCTTTAAGAAAAGAAAAAGAAAGAAAAGTTTCGAGAATAAAGAGGTCTAGCTTTAATAAAATGATACCCAAGAAGATTTGGGAGCTAAGAACATTCACCATGAAATGAGAATAGGCGTCTGAAAGCTTAACCGTTTAAGTGAATCAAAGAGCCGAGAATCAACGCATTTCAACACTCAGGATCGGTCATGGACCATCCAGGATCGGTCAGAGCTTTTCCAGTCTTCAGGATCGGTCAAGAGAGGAGTCAGGATCGGTCAAGGAAGCTCCAATCATCTGGATCGGTCACTAACTAAGCCAGGATCTGTTACCCCTTGACCGATCCAGATCCTACCCGAGAGAAAATCTCCAAAACCCTAATTTCTACTCGTTTTTACCCTTTGTAGCCTCAATATAAATACTCATTTGCTTCTATAACCCTAAGGAGAGTCACTTTTGTTCCATTTTGTACCTCCCTCTTTTCTCTCTCACTTGTTCTTAGCATTTCACACTTTGTAATGCATTTTCTTTAAGATTTTAAGCTTTGATCTTGTTTCTATGTTCATTTCTCTTCTTGTTCTTGTTAGATCTTCTTTTTTCTTGTTAAATAATTGTTAGATCTTGTTAGTTTGTGTTAGATCTAGTTGATTTGTGTTGATTTTGTATTAATTTTTGTTCATGTCTTTTGCAATCCTGAAATATCAATCTTAACTGGATAGTTGTTTTAGGGTGATCGAACTAGGGATCGTAATGCTTCCAGGATATGTCTCTAGCATGCAGACGCGAGAGCGCGGTGTTAGCATAATCTGGATAGGTGTTAATC
>OVAO01000796.1:0-15818 GCA_900406285.1 Biscutella auriculata | reverse complement strand
AAAAAAAAAAAAATTAACCATCACTTATTTATAATGTAATGTGTTTTAGGAAGTTATCTGCTTGTAAGTGTATTAGTTTTCTAGATTTCTATTTTTTAGGTATTGATCATGTAATGAAATTTTATTGTGTTTGTGTATATATAAACAGTTAAATGAAACCCAATTTTGCGAATTAAACCTCAAATTTGTTAGATAAGTGTGACAGATTACTAATGAAATTGGTCATTTAATTTTTTTTGACCTTCCAATCAATTTCAATGCAAAATGTGTTAAGTCCGTGATATGTATCATTTTTAACCATTTTAAGTCTTCTTTTTATCTGATTTTCATTAGATTAGATTTGTATTTAAGTTATTTTAGGTTGCATTTGTGCATATTTTGTGTTTCATGTGTTGGAGACGGACTTAAGCGAGGAACGAGATCAAAAAAGGAGCAAATGAGCAAAAATCAACTATATCGGCCATATGCATCAGTCTCACATGACCGATACAGAGAGGAGCACTCGAACAGGGCCATATCGACTAAGTGTATCGGTCCTTGATGACTGATATTGAAGAGATCATCTACCAAAGAACCAGACCAGTCATGAGTATCGATCACTCCTGACTAATGCATGCAGAGCAAAGTGCCAAGACCTATATCGGTCAGGAGTATCGATCAATCTTGACTGATACAAAAGGAACCAGAAGCCAAATGAGCATACATATAAGATTATATAAGTCATGCATGACCAATGCAGGCCTTAACAACATCGACCAGATGGCATCAGTCAGGCTTGACCAATCAAATTCAAGAAAAATCAATTTTTTCAGGGTTGACCAAGACAAAATTATCCAAGTTTTCAGAGTCTATAAATAGATTTTAGACCTAAGAACTTCATATGTTACCACCTACTTTTGTTCTAGAGACTACTTTTATGTTATTCTAGTGTAAAATTTGGATCTTAAGCTTAAATCTCATCTTTCTTCTTATTTTATTTTCTTAAGTTTCTTATTTGTTTATTAGATCATGTTTAGACATAGATCCATCATAGGTTTTTGTGTTTCAAGCAAGATTAGAGAGTAGTCTCCTTCTAAGTGAATGGATTACGTAGATTAGGGATTAAATTGTGATGTTTAGGGCTTAGATTGTTTAAGATCTTCTTCTAATTGATGTTCTTAATGATATATTAGGTTTGAACACTTTAGATCTTAGGAAATTTGTTGCCCGAAAGGTGTTTGACAAAATTCGAATGAATCTTTTATGTTGTTAAGTGTCGCTAGCCAAGAAATTGTGAAAGGAAGGTTTAATGATTGGATGAAATAGATCTTATGATTATTAATTGTGTGATTATTCAAGAGATTGTATTGATTGCATGATTAAGATAGTGATTTCTACCACGAGAATTAATTAGTCTATTTTAGGATCCTAGACCGAAGATTAGCATTCCATGATTAAATTGAGCATCACTATAGTGAAATTAATCACTTAAATTGATTGCATGGTCCATTTGCTTATACTTTTATTATCGTTTTCGATCTAAGTTGCTTTTGTTGACCTTTTTCTATGCTACAACAGACTTTGACATTTTAAGTTTAATTTGCTTATTTAGGATTTTAAGTTTAATTTGCTTAACTGACAATCTTCTGCCTTTGGAGAATGAGCTCGAACGTTTGTAAAGACAAACCAAGAAAGGAAGACAAGCTCGAATCGAGATGGCTAACGAAGGTCAACATCTTCAGTTGCCTTTGATTCAGAACCTCCAACATGGGGAGGAACGCTATTTACCACCTGGTGTAGGAGGTAACCAACAACAGACATGACTCATACCACCTAGTAGAGTCAGGAACCATCAAGCCCCTAAGGCAGTTCAGATGAATGCTCCAAAACTCACTTTCGAGTTCTACAATACACCCACTGCTCAGTACGCTATTGGAAAAGGAGTTCAAATCACTGCGATTGAGAGGAGAGATTTGGAGATCAAGACTGGTCTCATTAACTTGGTTCAACAAAACTAGTTCCACAGTACGACTAGTGAGAATCTGATTCTCCATCTTTCCAGTTTTTAGTCGATATGCGACACCACTAGGACGAATGGGATACCAAAAGATGCCTTGAAGTGCAAGTTGTTCCAGTTCTCTCTAGTAGATAATGCACACAACTGGTATCTAGAACTACCACCGGGGTTGATTAGGAGTTGGGAGGAATACCAAAGTGCATTCTTGGGGGCAATTCTACACTAAGGTGAGATCTACCCAACTCAAGAACAAAATCGCCAACTTCAAGCAGCTTGCGACAAAGACTTTCCACAAACCTCTGGACAGATTTAAGCAATACGCTTCAGACTCCCCTAACTATAAGTTCAATGAGCTAACCTTGCTTAACATTTTTATAATGTTGTTGTAGAGAAGTACCAGAGCGCCTTGGACACTGCCAGCAACGGAGACTTCATGATCAAGACTGTCGAAGAAGCTCATGAGTTAATCGAGAACATCGCTATAAGCAGTGCTAACATGAGATCATAGTATGGTCGTGATGCACCTGGATTCAAACCTCATTCCAAGAATATAAAGAAGATTAGAGTCCTAATGACTCAACTGATGAAGAAGGACCGACAAGTTGTCAATTTTGTGGGTGATCAGAACGATGCACAACAAGCGAACTGTGACAAGGATTTTGAAGTTGAGGTAGGCTACATTGGAAACTCGGTGAATTACCAAAACATGGGTTGAGGTAGGCTACATTGGAAACTCGGTGAATTACCAAAACATGGTGTACACCAACAACTACAGGAACTTCCCAAACCTCTCATACAGAAGCATCGATGTGGAGAACCCTCAAAATCAATGTTACCCACCTTACAACAACCATCAAGGTAACAGCCAATTTAGGGGTAAAACGTTTGCTAATGACACTACAAGAAAACAACTGATTTGCGACGACGAGTGTGGTCGAAAAATTTGCGAATGATTTGCGACTCTAAACCGGTAGTCCCAAAATAGTTGCAAAAGTACAACTGCATGTGTGGAGTCGCAAATGCGAGACTACATTTGCGACGACGATTGTGGTTGCAAAAACTGCAATTAATTTTCGACTACGAAAGTGGAGTCACAAACTTGCGACTACAAATGTGGTTGCAAATATGTGTGAATGATATGCGACTACCATTGTGGTGGCAAGTCCTTAAACCTCATGCGGTCCCACTTTGGTCGCAAATTTGTGACTACATAATAGTGTAGACACAAATTTGCGACCAAAGTGGGACTTCGAAAGTTATTTGTATCGAAAAAATGAATTGGAGTCGCACTTTGGTGACTATTAGATAAGTACAACATATGCATTACACTTAAAGGAAAACCTTATACTTTCGAGTTAATCATATCTCGTATATATATATTTCATATTACATTTAACATAATTTATATAAATAAATCTTAAATAATCCGAACCAGTCTAAACTGATAAGTTTTAAAAATTTCGAGATATGATTTTTTTACTTAACCGAATAAAAAACCGAACCAAATAAATCGAAAGACAAATAATCCAAACCGAACTAAACCAATAAATAGTTTTTTTTCCAAATGACCACACTATGAATAATATCACACTAACAAATTGGTTGAATCCGATACAAACTAATTTTGACCGAACCAAATAAAACTAAAATACTATTAATCAAGATACTATAATATATCACACTATGAATAATATCACACTAACAAATTGGTTGGATCCGAGACAAATTTGACCGAACCAAATAAAACTAAAATACTATTAATCAAGATACTATAATATATTATAGTTCTATTGTAATAGACCATTAATATCGCGGTAGTCAAGTGGTTAGAGCATGTTTATGAGTAAAACCATGTTTGATTCTCCCCAAGCAAATATTATTTGATATTTATCTGGTGATGGCGACGGCGACCGATCCTCCCCCGGCGGCGACTGTACAATTTTTTATTTTATATACACATAGCCGCAAATTAGTCGCACTTTTGCGTAGTCGCAAATTAGTCGCACTTTCGCGTAGTCGCAAATTACTCTCACTTTCACGTAGTTGCAATATAGTCGCAAATTTGTGAGTACAATAGTAGTCGCAAAATTATGACTACAATAGTAGTCTCAAATCGTAGTAGCAAAATTATGATTGTATAGTGTAGTCGCAGATTAGTCGCAGAAGAGCTACTACTCATCGACTAATCTTATTAATGATGCGAAAGGTGTGACTACTAGTTGGAGTCGTTCTTTAGTAGCACTTTCACTGTTTGCAATTAAAGAGCTACTTATACTGTAGTCGCTAAACACATGTTTTTTGTAGTGTGATGTAGATTACTTCGGACAGAACAATCAACAGCAGTACCATGACTAGCACCAAAAAAATGGAAGTTTCCAACCCAAGCAGGACCCCAACAAGAATGGAGTTTACCAACAGAAAGGTCCCTTCAACAACTTTCGAGGAAACCAACCTGTTAACCAACAACAAGCACCTACTCCTTCTGCATCCTCAGAAAAGTTTAATGAGCTCAAGAAAATGATGCAACATATGATTGCTTCTCAAGCTCAAACCAACACAAAGGTCGCTACCCTGGCTAATCATGTGACTTCCACCACGACAGATCTCAGTGGTGTGGGCAGCCTGCAGCTTATTGCTTAAAGAGATTAAGAGCGTCATCGAAGGTCTCTACTACGAGTTGTTGAAAGCTGGAAATCTTTTTCTCAGCTGAGTAAATGTAGCCTTGGTGTAGAATTTCCCCAAGAAGGCCGTCTTATATCCCTCCCAATTTCTGATGGATCCAAGAGAGAACTGGAGTCACCAGTTGTTTGCCTTCTCTTCCAATGAGAACTCAAAAATTCTGCACTTCAGGACATCCTCAAGCACTCAATTTGACTTAGTGGTGTTGCATATTGATTCAAACATAGAGAGATGGCGAATCCAGTTCGCGCTAGCCATTCTGTGGAATTGATGCTGATGAACCAAGTTGATAAGACTCGTCTTGATCTCAAAGTCTCTTCTCTCCACTGAAGGAAACTGAACACCTTGTCGCATAGGAAACTGAGCAGTGGGAGTGTCGTAGCATCCCATACTGAGTCTTGGAGCTTCCATCCTAACAACCTTAGAGACTTGGTTGTTTCTGACACCATCAGGTAGGTTGATTCTTGCTTGTTGTTGATTACCGACCCCAACAAGTGGTAAATTGCGTTCCTCTTAGTATAGAGGATTCTGAATCAAAGGCAGTTAAGACATTGATCTTCGTTAGCCATCTCGATATGAAGATGTCTTCCTTTCTTAGATTGTCTCTCTAAGCGTCTGAGCTCGTTCTCCAAGGGTAGTAGATTGTCAGTTCCTTTGCTCCTTGTGTGTCTCACGACAGGGTGTTCAATCGAACAAGATAGTGATCGATTAAACTGAAGTTGCAGAACAAACAAGTTTGATCGATCCAATAATGGTTCGATCGAACTACAAAGAAAAATAACAAAAAAAGTTTGTCTTAGTAAACACTTAGTCTTAGACTCATAAGCTAGCACGTTTAATCCCCGAAAATGACGCCAAAAACTTGATGCCACTCAGGTTTTACCCTAGATAGATAAATCTGCAAGTGCACACATAATCACTAAGTACTTATGGATTGAATACACAGGGACTAAAATGTTAACACGAAAAGACACTAAGCAATGGCTAAAACGCAAATAAGAGAGAGTTGATTTGTAACAAGCAATTGTGAAAATAAGGAAAGCAATGAAACAAGCAAACAAGGGTGATGATTATATAGGTATGCAATCAAATCTAGCTTTAAACCTGCTTATTTGAGATTCCCACAAAGTTTTCAAACCTCTTTCCCGATCCGAACTTTTTCTTGCTTATGACAAGCAAAAGTTAAGTTTGGAGGAGTTGATACGTAGCTTTTTAACTGTTTTAAGTCGTCATTTATATTCAGTTTTCATTATTTTAATACTGCATTTAAGTTCTTTTAGGTTGCATTTGTGCATATTTCGTGTTTCAGGTGTTGGAGACAGACTTAAGCGAGGAATGGGATCAAAACAGGAGCACATGAGCAAAAATCAAATATATCGACCAGATGCCTCGGTCTCACATGACCAATACAGAGAGGAGCACTCAGACAGGGCCATCTCGCCAAGTTTATCGGTCCCTGATGACAAATATTGAAGAGATCATCGACCAAAGAACCATACCGATCAGGAGTATGGATCAGTCCTAACCGATGCATGTAGATCAAGGTGCCAAAACCTATATCGGTCAAGAGTATCGATCACTCCTGACTGACACAAGAAAGGAACCAGAAGCGAAATAAGCATACTGATCAGATATATCGGTCATGCATGACCGATGTAGGCCTGAACAACATCGACCAGATGTCATCGGTCAGGCTTGACTGATCCAATCCAAGAAAAGTCAAATTTTTGGGTTGACCAAACCAAAATTGTCCAAGTTTTCAGAGTCTATAAATAGTTTTCAGACCTAAAAATTTCATATGTACCACCTAGTTTTGTTCTAGAGACTACTTTTATGCTATTCTAGTATAAACCTTGGATTAAGTTTCTTATTTGCTTGTTAGATCATGTTTAGGCATAAATCCATTATGGTTTTTGTGTTACAAATATGATTAGAGAGTAGTCTCCTTATAAGTGAATGGGTTAGGTAAATTAGGGTGATTAGGGGATGGATCGTGATGTTTAGGGCTTAGATTGTTTGATATATTCTTCTAATTGATGTTCCTAATGCTATATTATGTTTGCTCACTCTAATCTTGATCTTAAGAAATTTGTTAGCCGAAAGGTGTTTAACAAAATTTCTGAATGAATCTTGTATGTTGTTAAGTGTTGCTAGCCAAGAGATTGTGTTAGGAATGTTTAATGGTTGCATGAAATAGATTTTTATGCTTCTTAATTGTGTAATTAGTCAAGAGATTGTATTTATTGCATGATTATGATATGAATTACTATCACCAGAGTGGATTAGTCTATTTTAGGAATTCTTAGAGCTAAGATTAGCATTCCATGATCGAATTGAGCATCAATATCCTAAACTTAATCACCTGAATCGATTGTGTGGTCTATTTGCTTAGGCTTTTATTATCGTTTTCAATCTAAATCGCTTTTGTTGACCTTTTTCTATTCTACAATTGATTTTGTCCTTTTAAGTTTAGTTTGCTTATTTATAATCTTAGTGACAGAATTGAATCCTATATCTACTTAAACCGATTGGATTCTCTATTGAGCTTATTGACTCACCCCCTCCCCTCCAATTTGGTTCGACATGATATCCCTCACACTATATTTCTAGACAATATTAATCATAGATATCAGATCGTCAGAATATTTTGTCGGCTTTCCGACGGATCATTGATCAATTTCAGGAAGTTAAACATCACAACCCGAAGCAATCAACTCTCACATTATAAGTTCTCGAGTCCGTCCAACATACCAAAAAATTAAACCGGATGACATGCACGGTCAATTTTTTTGTTATATAGACATATAATCTTCTCCATTTTTGTGAATTCTCTTTTGCCTCCATCAAAATTCAACCTCTGCACTCCTCTGCCAGTTTTCACTCTGGAATATGTAAGTATTAATTCCTTAGATTTTAGGTGATTTAGATTGTTATATTGAAAGTTTTAGGTTGTTAGATGTTCTTAATGATTTTATACTAGTTTTTGTTCAGTTAGAACGATTGTTGTATTTTTAAGGTTGTTTGGCTTTTAGGTTATAAGTTTGTTAGAATAAATGACTAGAAGTGAATTATAGGTTGTTAGATTTTTTTTGTTTTATAAAATTGATTTTTATATATAAAAAAGCTTTTGAAGATTGAAAATGAATTTTAGAATATTTATAAAAGAATTGTGTTAATTAAACCAAATTATTTTTAAATAAAAAAAATATAAATAAATTTTTAAATTTTTAAACCAAATAATAATATTAAACCAATTTATTAAATTATTAAAAAAAGTATTAATTTTTGACCAAACTATTTAATTTTAAACTAATTTATGAAAATTTACACCAATGCATATGGTAGCAAAACCTTTTCAGTCTCCAATTAATCTCTAATCGTCTATTTGAAAACCATTCTTATTGAATGAGAGAGGGGTTGTAAATCAAAAACAACATCTTTATATTTAAATTTTTAACATAAACAATAAAGTTAAATATAAGATGTTTGGTTCTGATTTGTATCGTCTTTGAACTTCAATGAGAATGGTTTTATAAATACAACTATAGAAGGTCAGATATTCACCAAAGGTTGGAAAAAATTTGCTATCATAAATGGTATTTCTAATTATTTTTAAACGTTTCAGGCAGACTTTTCATTGTTGGAATTTAGAGTTTCCAATAACAATACTAGTCGGTCTCTGTCGAAAGAATTGCATCGTCAAAAAGCCGACGAAAAACAGGTGTTGGTTTTTTGTCGGAACAAGCGATGAGTTTCGGACAACATATTTTTCTGACGACGTGTAATTGATGGCTTCATGTCGTCTAAAAGTTGCCAGTTATGTAATTTCCAACAACACTATGTATGTTTTGTTTGTTCGGCACCTGTTTTTTCTCTTGTAGTGCTAGAGATATTTGAACCGAACTAATTTTGTATGGTTTTTAAATGGTTCCATATTTTAGATATCTGAAGAACCAAAATTGATAGGAAATCGATTTGAAACCGAACAGAATACCCGAACGCATACACATATTTATAATAGCCAACATGGTACATGAAATTTGACACGTGATGTCAATTAATACAATGAAATTATGACTATCTTGGTTGGTAGGGGTGTCAAATGGATGAGATCTCTATGAGTCAATCATGTCCAAATTGTTTTAGACATTTCGTGTCCAGACCATTTGTGTCCTCGGGCAAATGCGGTGATGTCTGTTTGGACATTGGGCTTCCAATAATCATAAAATGTTAGGTCTAAATTAAATTGGGGGAAATATGACGGTTATTTTTCATGGTATGCTAGTAGACATGCCCATTTGGACATGAACAAGCCTATTTGGACGTGAAAAACCCCATTTGGGCGCGAATAAGCTCATTTGGACGCGAACAAGCCCATTTGGACGCGAACAAGCCCATTTGGACGCGAACACGCCTATTTAGACTCACACTAGTACAAATCCATCCTATAGCCACAACGATTTTCGTGGCTATAGGCTGATTTTTCGTGGCAATAAGGATTCCAACGGAATACCCACGAAACTGAAGTCGTGGGTATAAGCATGTGGGTATGAATAAAATATGGCGAATTTGTGGTTATTTTGCCATGGATTAGACATGAACGTTTACCTGGGTCATCGTGGTTTTTAGCCACAAAAACATTTCCTGAGTAATTTTCCCACGAAACAGTCGTGGCTAAGCCGTGGGAGATAACCAGAAAAATATTTGTGGGCAATCGTGGGTGTAACCATGACTTATGTGTAGGTTAACCGTGGGAATTTGCCATGAAATTTTTGTGGCAATAGTAGTGGCAATTAGCCACGAATTTTATGTGATGGTATCGTGTTTATATAACCACGACGTTTTCATGGTAATTGTCGTGGCAATTAGCCACGAATTTTATGTGACAGTATCGTGTGTATATAACCACGACATTTTGGTGGTAAACTTCTTGGCTTTTTTGTCACGGTCGGTTCGTGGTTATTCCGTGGGTGGTTTACCACGATTAATTTGTTACAATCTATTTACATTATTTCGTATTTTGGTTATTTTTTCTGATTTCATTTTTTCAATTAAAGAACAATAAAAATATTAAAAATCTAAAAATAAACCGAAACTTATACTAATGCAAAAGCAATAGGATTCATAGTTTGAAACAACAAAAAAAGAAACTTATATTAGTCATGGATCTTAAAACGTTCATAGATCACCAATTTCGCTAAGATTTTCCATCCATTCTTCGACGTTAAACTAGCCCCTAGAATGTTGCAGTGTCGCTGAGGTTCGGACAGACTCGGTTGACGGAATTGGTCGTGGAGCGTTTTAGTTTTGTTGACCGTCTTGTTTAATACCGAGATGACAGAGAATTGCTAGCATACCGCCTTTGGCATCAACCATATCTTCCATAACATTTACAACCAAGGAATCGACCAGTTCCATATTGTCTTTGACTGATTTTACTGTGTTCTCCACCTCCCTTACCCGCATACCCATATCGAGATCGCGAGGTAACGAAGTAGACAATCTCTACTCCGGGACGACATCCAGATCCTGCACACTACCTAAGCCATAATAGCGTTCTTTTCTAGGCTTAACAAGCTGAAAAATAAAACTCAAACAAAGTCATTACTTATAATAAATCGCACATGCATGTATTCAATAGCTAAAACCTAACTGGAAATATTCAACAAACATAATCTTACTCACAGAAGCAGTATTCTAACACATCTAACACTTAATTGCACAAGCAGTATTATAATCAATCATAGAGACAGTATTCTAACACATCTAACACTTAATCGCACAAGCAGTATTATAATCAATCGAAGAAGCAATATTCTAACACATCTAAATCATAAACTATGCAACTAACAAAATCTTACTCGTAAATATGCATTGTATTCAATTCCAGAAATCCACTAAGATATCTAAAACATAAATTCTGCAAACACTTCTAAACATATAAATTCTAGTAATAAGTCTACTAACACATCTAAAAATTAAATTATGCAGAATCAAAGTGAAATTTACTTGTAGAAAAGCCTTGTTGATGTGTTGTTGGCTTGAAGGTGTTGAAGTGACTTCTCCGGGAGACGTTTATGTAGCTGAGATTTGAGTTGCCACGTTCTCCACCTCCGAAACAATAGTCTCTGCCCGTTGGTTACAAATGTCCCATTCTTCCGAGTATGCGTCTTACGAACAATCTCCGTAAATGGTACTGGTTCTACACCACCAGATTCAAGTCTCTAGGAAAACATAATTTTAACATTAGTTTGCAATACATAATAAAACTATTGCATTATGAAAACAATTGAAAGAAAACCATACCATTTTATGCTCGATGCTGGCAAATGAAGCAAAACCAGCGGAATGCTTGTGCATAGGGAACCCACCAGCCTAAGATTTTCGATTCTGAGCATTGGTGCGAGTTTTCTTCAAGGATAGTTCGGTTGACCACTGAGCCAGAATCCAGTTCCAATCTTCTTGAGAGATGTAATTCGGTTTGGTTGACTCTCACTTCTTTGTGCTGATGCGTTCACTAATCGATTACGTAGTCTCATGTTTCCATTAGCATAAACGAGGTCATGGATCTCCGGATCCCAGTAGTAGTTTTGCTACCAAAAAATAAGAGTGGTTAGTATTTGTTTTGTTGAACAAAAAAATAAAATTAGAAAGTATGTTTAATGTTTGCTTACCACAAAATCTTGCTACCATTTATCCTTCTTCTCATGTGGAACCTGAGTCCAATTCCACCACATCCCCATGAAGTTATTCTGCCACACGGTCTGCACATACCTATTGACTGAAGAGTCAATCTTAAACCACAATGCTCCAATCTCCTTACTCGGATGGAGGTGTTGCTGGTTCTGACGGGCAAGTGCGTTAATCAGTTCTTGGAGACTGACACAGGTTGAACTCTCACACATGGAACTCGTTGTCATTGAGTTGGTAGATGCAGTGATGAGAGTTCCTCCTGGAAGCACGAAAGTTGGGAGGTTGGGCTGTGATGTGGGGACAAAAGAACCGCGACGCTGATTAGACATATCTGCAAAGTACAAAAACAAATGTAAATTACCATCATTCAAATTATTAAAACACCTTAATCAAATAATGAACACATATAATAAACACAGAATGGAAGCAGTCGGTCAATTGGCATATGAATAAAATATAAATCAATCTGCATATGAAAAAAATACCATTCAATCCACATATGAAATCAAATAATTAACAATCAACATATTAATCAATGTACATATGAATCATAATTCAGAAAATAGGCATATGATATGAAATATTAAACAATTGACATATAAATCAAAGAATATAATATCAAACAATGAATCACAACAGTCATATGAATAACATTCAAATTCCAAATATCATATTAATCAATCGACATATGTATCATATTTCAATCGCATATGAATCACATATCAATCACATATGAATCACATAACATATCTTAATCAACTGCATATGAATCGACATATATATATCAGATCTTAAGAATCAAAATAGTTTCTAATACTAAGTAATCATCATATATGAATCATATTAATCTTATTAATCATTCGTTATTCCAAACATTAATCAATCATCACATGAATTATTTTCAGTCAATTAATGGGCATAAATCAATCATCATATGAATCACATATGAAATCAAATAATTAACAATCGGCATATTAATCAATGTACATATGAATCATAATTCAAACAATAGGCATATGATATGAAATATCAAACAATTGGCATATAAATCAAAGAACATAATATCAAACAGTGAATCGCAACAGTCATATGAATATCATTCAAATTCCAAATATCATATTAATCAATGGGCGTATGAATCATATTTCAATCGCTTATGAATCGCATATCAATCACATATGAATTGCTTATCAATAAAATATGAATTGCATAACATTTCTCAATCAATTGCAGCATATGAATCTGCATATATATCACATATCTTAAGAATCAAAATAATTTCTAATACTAATTAATCATCATATGAATCATTTAATCATATTAATCATTCGTTATTCCAAACATTAATCAATCATCACATGAATCATTTTCAGTCAATTAATGGGCATAAATCAATCATCATATGAATCACATTTCAAATAATGGGCATAAAAATTAGGATTTACCTAATACTGGCTAGGGTTTCGGTGATGGATTATGGCGGCTGAGATAGAGCGATTTCTGACGAGACAGCAGCGAGAATGGGTAAGAGATGCGCGAATCGGCGAGAACAGTGTGAGACGGCGAGAGAGGCGAGAGTCGGCGAGAGAAGCGAGACTCGCGATAATCGACGAGAGAGGCGAGGATCGGCGAGAGAGGTGAGAGTCGGCGAGAGAGGTGAGCGTTGGCAAGAGAGTCGTGATAGTCGACGAGAGAGGCGAGGATTGGCGAGAGAGGCGAGAATCGGGGAGAATCGGCGAGAGAGGCGAGAATCGGGGAGAATCGGCGAGAGTGGCGATAAGAGAGGGTAGGAAGAGAGATAGGCAGCGAGACTTGTCGGGAAAACGAGAGATGGGGCGAGAGTTGCCGGGAAAGAGAGTGAAACGACTAGAGAGGCAAAACGACGTTTGGGAAAAAAAAAAGACAAAGACAAAATGATTAGGGTTTCGCACACTTAGAAAAATGAAGAGTTTTAACGTTTAAGAATTTAGCCTCGAATCTTGCCATGATAAATTTGTGGATAAAATTAATTGGTTTCAGCCTTTAATTTAATAGCGGCCCAAACGGATAACATTCATTTAACCACCAAAAACCATACAAAATACTATACATGATTATTTAAATATCATATCAATGTGAATTATGTACAATATTATTATTTAAATACTATACAACATATAAATATTAACCACATAATCATATTAAACCCATTATTAAACATTTAAAAATCAAATGTCAATAATACTCATATTATTAAACATTATAGTAAATATTAAACAATATTCAACATTATATTAATATTTTTAAACATATGAAATACATAATCATATTATGGAAAAAACCGATATTGATTAATCTGAGTCAGAATCAAAAGAAGAATCAGAAGGCGTTTCTTCGATTTCGTTGTATGATACATGCACGAGTTGGATATCATAATCTGAAACATCGTCCACGACTCGAGCTTGAACCTATATAGTGTCACTAGATACCACATAATTGTACGCATCATCATCTTGTAACGCTGTTTGTAGATCTTTTGTTGTTTCTCTAAGTCCTCGTGGTGTAACTTTGACACAAGCCCACCAATCTTCAACTCTAGTTTGACGTATCTGGGATATGAGATATAACAGACTTGATCACATTGACTACCCAACACGAACGGATCATATTTTTCGTATCGTCTACATGGTGCGACATCTACAAGACCAAACGGATGTGTCCGCATACCACGATTTGATGTTGTATCAAACCACGTGCATTTGAAAACCATGTTCCCTTAAGTTGAACGACACCATGATACTCGATCATCATTATATCTTCAATTTAGCCATAGTAATCACTCGTCGTAGATCCACGTACACAAATGCCGTAATTTTGAGTTACATTTTGTTCTCCATGTGCAGGGGTGTGGAAATTATAACCTCGTGTGTGATACATTGGATACGACAAGTACCTTTGTCACGGACCATCAACAAATTCCAACATCTACTGTGGAAAATCATTACTCATACGATAAACATTTATCTGCAAAAGTCATGTAATATTGTGTTTAAGATCGGTAACCAAAAACATAGATTCAACTTATTTATTAATTTTAAAAATATTACTCATGTATTGTTTACACCATTGCGCAAAATGAGCATCTTTCGCCGTGTTTAGAACTCCTTTGGTTATGTTTGGATTTCCCGACCTCATCTCATCCTCAATCAACATGTGATATTAAATTTCATTATTGACATAGTATCATAGGAACTTTAAAATATAATTAAAAAGTACCTCTCATAAGGTTCAAATGCTCCACAATTAATCATCAGAAAATTCTGAAGTACATTGTAGTCTTGGTTTGATAACCAATTAGCAGTCATTTTCCCACTTAGTCGTCCTTCATGGTGGAATATGCTTGGAACTCCATCAAATCCATCATAAGTAAATTGAAATTCTCCCGCATGTGGTACGGGTACTCTAGATTGGGGATGACCAAAGTAAGAAGACGATGCTTAAGAAATCTCTTCAACCAGACATTGGGCCACAATAGATCCACTGATTTGAGCCTTATTTTTATTTCTTTTTCAAATGGAACAAGTATCTCTCAAATAGATACATCCATCGATATTGAACTGGCCCACCTAGTCTTGCTTCGTTTACGAGGTGTATTAGGAGATGTTCCATACAATCAAAGAACGACGTAGGAAAAATCTTCTCCAGATTAAGCTTGATCAATGCGACGTTCTCTTTTAGGATTGCAACATCTGATGTTCTCAAGGCCTTGGATGAGATATCCGGAAAGAATATTGCAATTTCTACAATCATTTAAATTTAATAATTTGATTTAAAATGTAAAATTAAAGCAACAAATTGAATTAATATTTGAAATTAATAATATCGGATATTGTTGTGTGTACGTTTTTTGGAAGTAGTTTTGAGAACGCGAATGGAAGTAATCAATGCATGATGGCGTGACAGTCGTGACTTTTTAGCCCATAGAGTTTCCAACTTCGTTCGTCAACACACCGAAAAAAATTTGAAGTGTACCCATCTAGAAATTTAATATCATTTTAGCCACATAATAAATCTTATTTTACCTTCAATAGACAATCTGAAGATCGGCACATACATTCTTCCAGCAGCTCTTAGATTTAGATCTGGTCTTCTACAAATGATAGCGAGATCATCCCTTGATTTATCGTTATCTTTTGTTTTCCCTGGGGTATTCGAGACTGTGTAGATGAGGTTACCGAAAAAGTTTTTCTCGAAGTGCATGAAGTCCAAATTGAGGCGCATGAGAAGATTTTCCCAATAAGGCAAATCCCAAAATATACTTCTCTTAACCCAAAGATGGTAATCACCATAATCGACGGCATTACGCTCGCATTTGGGACGCAATCCCCTCTAGTTGAAACAAACGCTTCAGTCAATCCGCTATTGGCATATAGTACATTCTCTGGTTCGGTTTGTTTTTCCCTTTGCCTTT
>OVAO01000795.1:0-14279 GCA_900406285.1 Biscutella auriculata | reverse complement strand
AAATAATAAAGATTTGATATCTAATTATATCATATTAATTATTTTAAACAATCATTAATCACTCATAATCAAATATTTAAATTGATTTTCGTTTTTTATTATTTATTTTAAACAAAAAATTACCAACCAATAAAATTAAATAGTAACAATTTAATATCTTTTTATTATTTATCTTAAAAATATTACCAAGNAAAAATTACCAACCAATAAATTAAATAGTAAAGATGTGATATATTTTTATTATTTATTTTAGAAAACATTTACTAACCAATAACATTAATTATCATTTTAATTAGTTTTAAACATATTTTATATCTGCTTTCATTTGTATTTTTTGTATATCTTAAGAAAACACGAACGTAAACATAAACAATTTATTCATTCATATAAAAATAATAGATATTTGTATATACATTTATAAGATTCAAATTTTAAATAACATATGTAAATTATTTAATTTATAGAATAAACTAATATTATGTTAAAATCTTATATATAATATATAGATGAATAATCGTTTAAACCATATTTGAAATTAATCAAAATAATAACATATCATAATATTATAAAAAAATTATATTTGATTCAGTGTTTAGGTGAATAAAATAATTATAAATTATATACAATTAAAAGAAATGATTAAAATTAAAATATTTAACAACTAAAATATTATAAATATTTAAAAATATAAATATTTCATCTCACGCATAACGTGAGTCAAAAATCTAGTTAATTATAAAATGCAATCAACACATTTATACAAAAAAATAATATTTATCTATTTATATCCAATTGTTATTATTAAATTGTAAATTTATAAATTACTCACAATGTCTTTCACTGAATATTATAAATAAAATAAAATAAACCAAATAAACTTAGTTAATACTTTATAAAATAGGATAGTAGGAAAAGAGCCAATTTATACTTGAATTATATCTGATAAGATTGCACATACACATAATTTAGGAGAGTGTTGTATTTTCCATTTTTGGATCATTGTTCATTGAATCTGCAGTAGTTTATGATTTTTTTTAGTAATCTATGAACATTTCTAAATAGTCTTTTCGTATATATATATATGAAAGTAACTTAAAAATCGTGTTAATTTTAACATTGACGTCAATACCTTTAACAAAACTATTAATTTAAAAATCATGCTAATTTCAACATATCCGAAAAATAAATTAAATATATTATGTTTTTATCTTAATATTAATTTTGGTATTTAATATTTTTTTGGTTATGTTGAAATTAACACGATTATTAAGGTTTAAGTATAAATTAGCTTTATCCTGAATCACATGTGCCTACATTAACATTATGTTAATGGTGTTGACGTTTAGGACAATTTTATTAATTCGAATAATTAAATTCAAATTAAATTATGTTTATTAATGAAACATATTTAGGGAGGAACAATTTCAAAGACCCAATATAAATATGTTATAAGTATACGTTGGAGGGTGAAGTGTCCATCAAAAATAAAATATTTCATCTGGTAGGCTCTTACATGACGCATCCATGTCCATAATAAGTTATTGGAAGTATTGACTTCAATGTTAGATGACAAACTTGTGGTTTTAAGAAAGAGAATATCAACCATATTTTATTGAATACTCTTCGCGGTTCAGACATAGGCTCTACCATATAGGTTATTTGCGTTGATCTTTGTTTATAAATATGGATCATATGTTCTGGCGCCAACCAAATATTTATAAGGAATATGTAAGAAGATCGTGACAGGTGAAGCTAGGGCAAAACATAAATTAAACTACATTTCTTTGATATATAAACACCCGAGTCAATTAATAAAGATTTTTATAGAAGTATTTTGCATGTGGAGGTTGGTTTGGGTGAGCAACTTTTAAGAGTGGATATAAAAAGTTCATGTGATGTGAATTATGTGGAAGGGGTTTCAAATATTAAACCAAATGTTAGCATCAGAAGAAGAACAACATGAGCCACTAAAGAATATCAGTGATGATATTAATGATGATGCACCTGAATATAGAAGAAGATAGGTCTGGCAACAAGAGTACATTGACTTCCCAAATATAGAAGAAGAACATATGTTTGTAGATAACACAGGAAGATAAAATTGCAATGTAATCAGGTCAAGACTATGTGGATAAGAAGGCGGTGAAATATTTAGTTTGGAGAGTTTCGAGTCAGAATTGGTTTTTTGTTGTTATAGTGAGGTATATAAGAATTGAGAGATTTTATAAACCATTACGTTTTTGTATATTGAGAAAACATAGAATTGGTTTTTTTTTGTTATAGTGAGATATATAAGAATTGAGAGATTTTATAAACCATTACATTTTTGTATATTGAGAAAACATTTAGAAATTTGTATTTTTATAAATTATGTTCATTCGGTATATATAATCCACAAAAACTTAGAAATCTTCTAAAACTCTATTATCTTGTATTATCGAAAATTAAGTTGATTTGGTAGATAATAGTCCAAAAAAAATTAAGAGATTTATTAAAATGCTAGAATTTTGTATTTTTGGGAAATTATATTGATTTAATGACTAATAGTAGACCAAAATCAAAGATTTTTTAAAACACTATAATATTATATTATGGTAAATTATACTAATTTATTGGATAACAATCCATACAAATTGAGATATTTTGTAAAAAACCGGAATTTTGTATTTTATGAAATTATGTTGATTTGATGGAAAGTAATCCTAAAATTTGAGAGATATATCAAAACAACTGGATTTTATATTTTAGGAAATTATCCTTATTTTTCCATTAATAGTCCAAAAAACTAAGAGGTTTTATAAAATGATTGCATTTAGAATTTTGGAAATCATGTTCATTTGGTGGGAAATATTCGACAATAAGTGATAATTTTTGTAAAATGCTAGAATTTTATGTTTTGAAAAATTATGCCGTTCATAATTGTCTACAAAAGCTCAGAGAATTTTAAAACGCTATAATTTTCTATTTTGAGAAATTATGATAATTTAGTGAATAATAGTCTACAAAAATTGAGAAATTTTGTAAAACTTTAGAATGTTATATTAAAGAAAATTATGCATATCTAGTAGATAATATTCCACACTAAGAGAATATCTTCATATGAAGAGGTGTAAAGATTATGTTCGAGAGGTACAAATATTTATTTTATCTCCATAACTCTCCTCATTTAGATATAATCTTATAGAACAATTTGTCCCATATATCATTTATTTGAAATTATTTGTCCCATATGTCACCCAATTTTATTTTGTCACTTTACCCTTAATAAAATGTTGGTGAATTACCAAACAATCCCTAACAAATCTATCTTCTCAGTTTTTCTTCATCTATCCTCTGTTTTTTTCGGCGACTTCGATTCTTTTTTTAGGCGAAAAAAAACCAGCAATGGATCTTCAGCCAGAAGAGCTCCAATTCTTGACGATTCCTCAATTGTTACAAGAATCGATCTCAATCAAGAAACGATCTCCAAGAACCTTCTACCTCATAACCCTAGTCTTAATTTTCCCTCTCTCCTTCGCTATTCTCGCTCATTCTCTCTTCACTCAGCCGATTCTCGCCAAGCTCGACAATTCTGACCCACCCAACTCAGATCGGTCTCGTCATGATTGGATCGTACTTCTAACCTTCGAGTTCAGCTACCTGATCTTCCTCTTCGCCTTCTCTCTCCTCTCAACCGTCGCCATTGTCTTCATCGTCGCTTCTCTCTACACCGGAAAACCAGTCTCCTTCTCCTCCACCATTTCCGTCATTCCCAAAGTCTTCAAAAGACTTCTCATTACTTTCCTCTGGGTTGCTCTCTTGATGTTCGGTTATAATGTTGTCTTCCTTGTTTTCGTGACTTTTGTTGGTGGATTGCTTGTGGGTGTTCTTCTAATGGTGAATCTTGTCCCAGACAATGCTCTAATGGCGAAAAGCATACCTCATATTTTCGTCTTCAAATTCACGATTTTGTATTCATGAATGTATATTCACATTCTGTCCAAACTCACGAATTTTATCACTACATCTGTTACATTTGTGATCTTTCTCACTACTTATTTTACATTTAGATAACTCTTGATTTTTGTTTTTCATTACGTTTCCTAGCATCCAAGTTTTCAAATTCGCGATTTCGTGGTTGTTCTTGAATTTATACTTACAGAATGATTAGTATAGTTCAGAGATGCACATCCCTAATTAAAATTCGCGATTTTGTGGTTGGTCAATATCTTCTAGCTTTAAACCCTTTTCCCTCGCTTCATAAGATGGGGATAAAGCTATAAACTTTGTTCAGGGGCATTTTCGATAAAGCAGGTTAAAGTCTTTGTCAATTTAATACCTTTTTGTCAAAATAGACAAATAGTTCACATGAGTGACAAAATGAACAAATAATTCTGAAAAGTGACAATTTTGACAAATTTCTCAATCTTATATTCATGAAATAAAAATACATAAACCAAACTCATACATAAATAAAAAAATATTGTAATGATTTTATTCATATTACATATTCTAAGTTTTCCAAAATTTTTAATTCATTATTGACTGAATCAATTTATTTGAATACATAAAGAAAATATATACAAATTTCAACCTACTCATAAATGACATTATTACAAATTATATATTCTTATATATTCATGAAGTGATTGTATACAAAATTATTACAAATTTAATAATTTAAATTAAGAATTTATTACCATATATAAAACAAATTAATACAACCATTTTAATTATATTTTCTCATATGCTCAAAAAGTTTGATGTTTATCATATTTTTTCACAAAATCAATCTATAAAAATGTTGATGTTATCGGAAAATAAAATATAACTATTATATTTAAATACAAAAATAATCTTAACCGTTAGATTTAAAATTTGAAAAAATGTTGAAATGGGTCAGGTATCACTTATGTTTGTGAAATTAGACCTTTAAGATTCAGATTTGTGACATTAGTCTTTATTTTTAGTGTTAATCCAAAACTAACCTTGGGATATATCTTTTTTTTTTTTAATTTTCGTAATTAATTTTTAATCACTTAAACCATTAATCATAACCCATCTAAACAAACTAGAATCGATTTTGGTTCAGTTTCAGCGAACCAAAATCGATTTTAGTTCAATTTTAACTAAACATTTTACCATTCTTGTGAAAAAACTAGGGTAACTCTTCCATTTCAACTAAACATTTTAACTTCCGTCTTCTTCCAGAACTCACTCGAAACCAAGCACTCCTTCGATTCTCATCTCCTCCGATTCTCATCTCCTCTGAATCTCATATATGCCGGTCATTATCCGTTTGATTCTGATATTCTATATTGGTTGATTGTCGATTTCGTTATGTTTCGGGGTTTTTGATAGTTTTGATTGATTGCATGTTCTCTGTTCGTTCGAATCCGACACTCAATTGGTTAATTGGTGATTTTCTAAGGTTGTAGAAACGAAACTGAGATATATGAACACATCTTCTAGATACAGAACACGTTTTCTGGACTAAGACGTGTTCTGGATCATATAGCTCTTCGATTACGTATGCTTAGATACGTTATCTTGTGCATCTTTTCACAATTTTTGCATATAACATTCTTTGTTTCACTCTGTAGCATCAGATGAAGTTCTTCAGGACCGAACGGCCAAACACGTCCCCACAGAGTTTGTCGAGCCAGAAATAGAAGACCTCTTTTGATATCAAATTTGCTTATGTTTCTTTATAGTAGGATTTTGTTTAGGTGTTATTCTTTGATGATCGTCCGTTGGTTAGTACTTGTGTTACATGTTTACTATGCAGAAAACGTTAGTTGGTTTAATATTTGTGTTATGAAGTTATGTTGTTAGGACTATACGTCGTGTTCTAGATCAGAACACCTTTTCTGAATCCAAAACACGTCTGATATGAAAATATATGGATTAGAACACGTTTTCTGGATCCTAAACACGTCTGGTATGAAAATATATGGACCATCTACCACACACCACAACGAACAACCCATGTTTCATCTGTATTACAAACAACGCGAACATGTCAGTCAAAATAAAACCAGACTCGAGCAACAACGATGAAGAAGTTGTATTCTGGATTGTTTATAAATCTAGTATTCCGGATCTAGAATACGTTTTCTAGATCCATAACACGTAATATGTTCTGCATTGTTGAGTACGTTTTCTTGATCTCGTCATCAACATGTTCTGTTCTAGATCCATAAAACATTTTCTGGATCCAAAACACGTAACTTGTTCTGCGTTGTTAATTATGTGTTCTTGATCTCGATCTAGATTCTGGATCCAGAATACATTATTGTATGGACACGTGTTGTGGATCCAGATTCTAGATCCAGATCAAGAACACGTAATTAACAAAGCAGAACAGATTACGTGTTCTAGATCCATAAAACATTTTCTGGATCTAGAATAGAACATCCTGATGACGAATGCAATTCCGCAAGAACCTGATAACAGTACATTGCTAACATACATACTTGATCGAATTCTTGCGGAATTGACGATGATAGGATTGAGTATCGAGTATAGTTGACGATACATACCTCTTAGTTCTTGCTTGCGGAATTGATGATATGATCGAGTGTAGTTGATCGACTTCGTCCCAAACTCGCCTTTTAACTCTGAACCTGATCGGCAATGAAGAAGAAATCGAGTAGTAATCGAAAAGAAGAATTAGCAGTTGAAGACGTGGGCAAAATTGGCTCGAGAATGAAGGAGGATGATCGTGTATACAAATTCAGTTACCATAATTAACTCATTAATTAAGTAAAATTACCTTAAGGAAAATATCTAGTTAATTTCCTACATTTATTTTTACCTCTTGATTTTTTATCAACAATTAATGAAGGTTAATTTAGTCACTTATTGGACAAAATACATGAAGGTTTAGTTTCACAAAATATAGAGGAAAAAGGCCTTTTGAAAAATTCACCCTTAGAATTTTACACTCGCAAACATAAAAGTTGAATTTGTTATATATAAATAGTTCCTCAAAAATAAATTATAATGGATCAGCTTGTCTTTATATCTCTACTTTTTGAAGAAGTCATATTTTTGTAAGACCATGTCCATTAGAGATCTCTTATATCGAGGTTCTAATAATAATTTAATATTATTTTATTGGGAAGAGAGAGACAATTTTTTTGTTGGAGAGAGAAAAAAGAGAAAATGCATGGGAGAATGAGAGAGAGGGGAAGATAGCCTTCTCATTGACTATTTTACTTACTTTTTTTCCTTATCCAATAAACAATCGACACATGTCATATCTAATCCAATTCTAAAACATCTACTTTCAGAATTGTTTCTCTTTTTTTATTATTTTGTCATTTATTTTTTGGTCCTAGAACCTCTCTAGAACCACCAATAAAGATGCTCTAAGACCATCTCCAACGCATTGTTGGGATGGGTTTCTTGGGGGGGCATTACAAAAAAGCCCAATATGTATTGAATCGCAAGCGTCAATTCTTAGGGAAGAGATTACGAAATCTCGCAAGAGCCGCCACACGTCGTGAATTGATTGGAGCGGGATTTTAGATGTCGAGAAGCGAAAAGTCTCGCCGATAGAAACAAAATCGAGACGAGAAATCTCGAATCGCTTTCCTCTTCGTCGTTCTGATTTCTCGCTCGATTCTTCCGTCTCGATCCATAAAAATCCCAGATAAGATCATCTTCACCGCTATTCTTCCTCTTTTCCACGATTTTGGTCTGTTCTTCGGTGTGGATTTCACCCTTTTTCGTTTTAAGGTTTTTGTTGATTTAACGAAATCGATTTAGGTATTTGTTTAGATCTTTGTTTAAATCGAGTTTATATGTTTATTTAGGTTGTAGTCTCCTGTTTAATCGGTTTTCTCATATAATCGAAATCGATTTAGGGTTTTGTTTTGATTTTTTTGAAATCGATTTAGGGTTTCGTTTTGAATGTAATTGAATGGGTTTTGTTTTGACTTGGATGGATGATTTTTATGCTCAATGGAAATATGTTTCTAATTTGTTCTAAGAGTATATGACTGGTTCTAATCGGAATATGTTCTGACGAGACATTCGTTTTGATTGTGCAGGTTTTGGTTTCTGATCGAGAAGGTATTTTGCATGGATCCATAGATTCATTTCCAGTTTTCATAACACCGCCAAGTAAGAACTGAGAACTCAAATCTTTATCTTGTTATTGGCATGTTTGTTGATCTTATTTAATGTTCATTATTATAGGACTTGTGATGAATGACTTCTATCCGTTTTGTTCTCTGAATGACTTGTATCCGTTTTTTTCTCTCTAAGTTATGTGTTTCTTTGATGGGTAGTTGGCATGAATGGATGAGATGAGTTAGAGCTATTGATTTGATTGTTTTGCAATGAATAATGAAATGTGAATTATCTTCTTTTATGAATCTAGAAATCTGAATTGTTCTCCAATAAAACATGAAATACGAATCAAGAAATCTAAATTGTCTTCTTTAACTAAAATGAATTGTCTTGTTTAGCTCAAATGAAATGAATCATGAAATCTGATTTGAATTGAATAATGAAATCAGATTTGAATTGAATGATGAAATCAGATTTGAATTGCATAATGAAATCTGATTTGAATTGCATAATGAAATATGAGTTATGTGTTTTGATATTCTGCCTTGTATAAACTAAATGATGATGTTGAAATCGATAGTTGTGAGTGCTTGATTGATAAGTTGTTGTGATGAATGGATAAGATTGGTTCTGGTTTTGATTTGTTTTTTGTAAATAGCAATGAATGTGTTTAACCACCAACTAAAACTTAAATTAAATAGCTGCAAACCCATCAAGTCTATTTTAAAACGGGAAAATGTCAAAGAAATCCCGAACTTTCAAATTTGGGTAATTTAAATCCTGAAATCCAATATATCTAATTTAAATATCAAAGTTATGTTGACTTTATTTTTTAATCCAGATCTTCTATTGACCATGCCAATTTAGTCATGTCGTTAAGTCAATTAACGGAACAAATTAATAACGTTAAAAATCCGTTAAGTATTGACTTAACGATTGAACTAAATTGGCCTGGTCAACAAAAGTTCGAGATTAAAAATTAAAGTCAACATAACTTTGATATTTAGACTAGATATGTCGAAGTTCAGGATTTAAATTACTCAAATTTGAAAGTTCGGGATTTCTTTGACATTTTTCCCTATTAACAATCTATCTATTATATTTATCTACCTAAAATGTTATAATGAATCATTTCATTTAATAACTAGACAAATCAAATGGTTATCGAATTATCTAAGATATATAGAAATATAATTTATATGTATACTATAATATCAAAATTAATAACTATAAATCTTAATTAATTATTTACTAGATTTATGATCCGCACTATGTAGACTTTAAATCTTTCTATGTTTAAGATATTAAATTTTATAATAATAATTTATCTTTGAAAAAAAATATGTCAAAAAAAATTAAAAGTTTCTTACAGAAAAGAAAAATGATATTAAAATGATTATTACTAATAATAATTGTCTAATCTTTTTCAAATTATAATAAAATAAATAGTACAAAACATATAAATGAAAATGAATCTGAAAAATATTATTATTATTATTTGATTAAAAGTTTTATTCTTACATTTATATATAACTTTATACATAATTTTAATTTGGTTGAGTAAAAAACTAAATAAATGTAAAATATAAGAGATAAATAATACTTGGTCAATATATTCTTTTTAACTTGGTCGATAGTTATCAATATATTTAAATTCTTTATTTGTATAATACTGTCTAGATGTTATTAGATGAAAATTTAATTTTAATAATAAATATACAATGACATATTATGTAAATCACATGTGAGGATAATGTTATTCTTTAAAACAAGTTACTTCTTTAAAATGTCGGAAAAATCTCAAACTTTCAAATTTGGGTAATTTAAATCCCGAAGTTCGGCATATCTAGTTTAAATATCAAAGTTATGTTGACTTTAATTTTTAATCCCAAACTTCTGTTGACCAAGCCAATTTAGTCTCGTCGTAAAGTCAATACTTAACGGAATTTTAACGCAGTTAATTTGTTCCGTTATTTGACTTAACGACGAGACTAAATTTGCCTGGTCAACAAAAGTTTGAAAATAAAAGATAAAGTCAACATAAGTTTGATATTTAAACTAGATATGTCTGAAGTTCAGGATTTAAATTACCCAAATTTGAAAGTTCTGGATTTCTTTGACATTTTTCCCAATTTAAAACTTAAACTACATAGGTGTACAAACAATATGGTTGTACATAGCTGTAAAACTTGATGGTTTTACATAGCTATAAAAATTTAAAGAAATTTTAGTAACCTCCACATTTTCTTATCTATAAAACCATCATCTTCTATTCTTAAGCATCAACCTAAACATCTCTAAATCATCAACCTAAACTTTTCTAAACCATCAACCATAACTTTGCGAAACAGCAACCAAAAAATTTCTAAGGCATGGATCCATTTTTTTGTTCTCAGCATCCTTTCCTTGACTTATTAAACAGTCAACAAACCCAACCACTAAACCATGTTCTGAGCAGACAAATGAATATCAATTTCAGTCAAGAAACCCCAAACCTGATTCCCATCCTTCATGAGAAGAGAAGGAAGTGGACTCCCACTGAAGATGTGGTGCTTTGTTCTGCTTGGCTCAACACTAGCAAGGATGTTATTGTTGGTAATGAGCAGAAGAACACCACCTTCTAGAATCGGGTTGCAGCATATTTCAATGCCTTTCCCATAGTGAAAGGCCTTGAGTTCAGAGCTAGTGGAAATTGCAAGCAAAGATGGCAGCAAATCAATGAGGGAGTTAGTAAATTTGTGGGAACTTATGAAACAACATCAAGACATAGGAGTAGTGGTCAAAATGATGATGACATTCTTAAGAGTGCCTATCACATTTACCAACTAGACCAGAAAGTGAAATTTAGCCTAGAGCACGCTTGGTTGGAGTTGAGGAATGACCAAAAATGGTGTACATCATTGGCTTGAAATGGTGAAGGGAATATAAAGATAAGGAAGGTTGTTGATGAGGAAGCAAGTTCCAAATCTGTGTCTGAAGCTGCTGAAACAAGACCCATTGGAGTTAAGGCATCCAAGGGAAAATGCAAGAAGAAGTCTTGCGTTGTCTTAGAATCAAAAGGCAGTGAAGCTGCATCACTTAAAGCATACCAAAATATGTGGTCATCAAAGAGAAGGATATGACTCAAAAAAAGGAACTTCTGAAGTCGAACATGCTTGAGAGTCTACTCGCCAAGACAACACCACTATCTTAGTTAGAGAATAAACTTAAAGATAAACTGATAACTGAAATACTCAATGAGTAGAGTGGCTTAACCGTGTTTGATGAATTTAATGGTTTTCTGTAATGTTTTTAATGTGTTTGATGTTTTCCATGTTATTTGTAACTTGAACTATTTTTTAGTGTATAAAATGTTATCAATGTGAATGTAATGTTAAATCAGTTCTAATTTGTTGTTTCCTTCTCATTTTTATTGTGTAGTTGGTGAAAGAACTCTCTTTTAGAGATGATGATTTCAGATGGCATACGGGGGCATGATGATTTCAGCTAACAACCCTTATAAGGTTGGTTATTTACTTTAATTAAGTGACTCTCTAGTCTTTATTCTGAGATAATTTGTATAGGTTGTTTGAATTGTATAGCTTGTTTGTATAACTTGTGAAGAATTCACACTTGATATGTTTGGTTTGATATGATTATGTTTCAGTTTCAGGAACCAATTTTGACAATTTGCACACCAAAGCGAGCATTATGTCTGAAAATTTGGTGAAAGACACAAAACTCGCTAAATATTCAGGCACAATGTCGTTTTGGTTTGCAAATTGTCACCATTCGGATCGAAACGTGATGAGGGTGACAAGCTTCAATCCGAAGCAATTGGTGTTGGAAGATCAATAACAAAGTCATGCTGAGTATCGCAAGCTTCAATCAGAAGCATTAGAGGAACTCAGAATTTACTTTGCAGTAGAAGAACACAGATTTTAGTCTTGTATATTACTCAGATTTTACTCTTGTTTTTTACTCAGATTTTACTCTTGTATTTTACTCTTGTTTCGAACTTGAGCATGTGACATAAACTTACAAATTTTTGTAAAGAACATGTGACATATGAAGCCAAATTAGCCAAACAATTTGTGACATAGGAAGCCAAATTAGTTTATTGTATATAAAGTAACCACTTCCAATATTTACTAGCAACTCAAATTTTACATACTCTTTGTACTCACAAAAAACCTCTAAAAAACTTTTTTCTATATTCTCTCACGAATAGAAATTTTGATCAAATTTTTTATCAAGTTTTTGATCAAGCAATAAATGAAAAATTCGAGCAAATCTTTGATCAAACGTTAGAGAATCTATCAATTTGTTTAGAAGAACGTCAAAAAACACCTAAGGCAAAGAAAAGACGAGCCTATATTGAAAGAAATTGCGAAAAATGACACATCAACCTATGAAACGATTATTTTTCTGAATATCCAACTTATCCTCCCCAAATGTTTCGACGACGTTTTAGAATGAACGAGTCTTTGTTCATTCGTATTGTTGATCAACTTTCAAGTGAATATCCATTCTTTCAACAAATACAAGACGATATCGGGAGGGTAGGTCTCACGGCACTACAGAAGTCAACAGCGGCGATTCGCATGATGGCATACAGTTGTGTAGCTGATACGGTTGACGAATATCTCCGACTTGGTGAGACCACTGCACTTTCTTGTTTGAAATATTTTGTCGAGGGAATCATAAATACCTTTGGAGATGAATACCTAAGAAGACCCACACCAGAAGATCTTCAACGACTACTTGATATTGGAGAGATACGCGGTTTTCTCGGGATGATAGGAAACATCGATTGTATGCATTGGGAGTGGAAGAATTGTCTTACCGCTTGGAAAGACCAATATTCACGTGGATCTAGAAAGCCGATAATAGTTTTGGAGGCCGTTGCTTCACAAGATCTTTGGATATGACGCGCATTTTTGACCTCCGGGTACATTAAATGATATAAATGTTCTAGATCGGTCACCAGTCTTTGATGATATTTTGCAAGGTAAAGCGCCAAAAGTTCAATACATTGTCAACGGAAACGAGTACCACATGACATACTATCTTACAGATGGTATTTATCCAAAATGGACTACTTTTATTTAATCTAACTCAACTCCACAAGGCACGAAAGCATCTTTATTTGCTACACACCAAGAAACTGTGCGTAAAGATGTCGAGCGAGCTTTTAGAATCTTGCAAGCTCGTTTTACTATAGTAAAAAACGTAGCTCATTTTTGGATAAGAAAAAAGTGGGAAAGATAATGAGAACGTGTATCATATTATAATAGTAGAAGACGAACGAGATCAATATACTCAGTTTGACATTTCAGAATTTACACAAGAACAATCAAGCAGAACTTCACAAATTGAATTTACTTATTATACAAATATGCCTTCAAATCTCAGTAATATTATGAACAATCGAATCCGAATTTGAGATCACGCCATACACCAACAATTGAAAGCATATTTGGTTAAGAATATATGGCACAAATTCGGCAACAATTAGAATTACAATTAACCGTTTTCTCTTTTTTAATTTGTACTTCTTCTTATAATATATTTTTATGATATTTTATTTATAATTCTATGTTATGAAATAATTTATAAGTTCTAGAATATTAAATAAATAACATTTTCTTTCCAATATTTTATTTATTAAAAATAATATTTTATTTCTAAAAACCCAATATAGATTCTACCACTGGACCCAAATTTTTATTAAAATTAACAAATTCTCTAAACTATGATTTTAACAACATAATCCATTAATGTTGCTCTAATGTTCTAATTCTAGCAAACTTCACCCACTGAGATTACCCAATACTTAAACTCAGAAATTCTATTCAGACGGAAAACCCCAAATCTGAAAACCAAACTGACCTAAGCCTTGAGAATGCCCAGAGCCCTAAAGATTGCCAATTGGAAATAGCATACCCAAACACAAAAGAAGAAACCAGTTTCTGCCTAATGTTTGAAGAGGAAAACAAAAGTGTCTCAAGTATCGGGACTCTCCTGTTGCTCGATCAATCTCCAAACAACGGATGGATACCTCAATGAACTTTTAATTCACCCATGAAGCAAATGTATAATCTTTGAACTACCAAATAACTTGAAAATATAATTCCAAATTCAGTCGAGCATGGAAATATATCCCCTATATATTAATTTAGAAGCATTTTTAAAGAATAACCTTAATCTCACGTGTTATTTACATGTATGCCATGATGATG
>OVAO01000794.1:0-18263 GCA_900406285.1 Biscutella auriculata | reverse complement strand
GGGGCTTACCTTCTCAAGGACCGGCCCAAAAAAAAATTATGTACAACATTTAGAAGATAAAAAAACACAAGAGATTTAGCTAGAGAGAGTTTTTTTTAAAAAGATTTTAGAGTGATTAACTTAAGAGGTTCACATCCTTCCCCACTTGTATTTGATTTCGCGACTCGAGCTCAACTAAATCATTGTTGAACATAGCTCGTAGCTCGCTACAAGATTAATACTAAAACACCGACTAGTTTGGCTCCCTTTTGCAGGAACTCTCTATCTTTTTTACTTTCTGCTTTAGTTTAAGCGGATTTACTTTCTTGCACCTCGCTTATATTTCCAAACTTTTCACTCCAGTGCTAGTGAAAAACTAGATTTTTCTATCAATTAGAAATATAATCTAGAATGTTGTGTATGGGTATGATTCTCGAACCATCTCGAGTGGTGATGACACACTAGAACTATAAAGAATTCCCTAAGTATAGGTTGCGACAGTAGGGAGAGTTTGTCACGAACAATCATATTTCAATTAGTAAATGAGACAACCAATATAAAAAATCAACCAAAAGTCAACGATATCGTAGAAATGTAAACTCAGGAATTAAAACAAGCATATAGACCAGATTCATCGAGTTGGGCTGTCAATTTCATGCTATAGATGTTCAATTTCACTCAATCAAGTTTGTCTTATGTCTAGGAATCTCAATTTGAGGCTAGTTCACTCCCGTGATAAAAAAAACCCTTTCCTAATCATGATGTCTAGAAAATCCCTTGGAAGAAATCAGAATTAGGAAGCATTTAACTCAACTCCATGCAATAATTTATCCATTCTTAAACACTCTCAAGGAAAGAATCATTAAACAACACAACTATTTGGCCCGAGAATTTCATCGAACACCGTTCGGGCGTAAAATTTCCTAGGTTCAGAGATTATGTGATCAATCAAATCTAGACATTAAACATGATAATTATGAAGAAGCCAATGTTATAATCAGCCCTAAACATCAATAGCAATCAAAATCAACCCCATCATATCTCTAACCCATGAGCTATTGACACTACTCACACATCATGAATAGATCACTATGATAGTTTCTAAACATGATTTCAAAGATAGAGTGAGATGAGAAAATATAAAATCAAACAAAGACAAAGAGAATGGAAGATGTGAATTCAATAAATCACCAAGTAATCTCAACAAAAGAACTTAACCAAATATAAGAACTACCATAAAACCTAGGTAAAAACACAAAGAAAATTGGTCTTGGATTCTCTAAACGTAGGACGTGCACTGGTCAGATTGACCGGTACTCAAAACCGGTAAAGATAAAGAGCAAGTGCGGCATACAACATTGAACATCCATTTTTCTCCAAACTTTGATCTTAAATCTACTAAAACCTATTCTCGAACACCCATTTCTTAACCATTTTCTTCTTTTCACTTAGGGAATCCTTTTCTTAAGGTACATGTATTTAGTAGGTTGTGGGATCAAAGGGGTCCTGAGAAATCGGCCTCACTACTTATCACCTGAGCCGATATTTTTAACACCAAGCAATCCCAATCATTATTACCCAAGCAATAAGAAAATAAAGAAAAATCAAAGCATAAAATTAAAAGTTAACCATGGTACTTCCTCCCGATTGAGGTTGTTTAATGTCTCTAGCTTGACGTTCTTTTCTCATTGGTTTTGAGTTGGTCTAAAAGCAAGAAGGTGTCTCCTTTTTTTGTGCTCTCATTTTCCATGTATGGCTTGAGTCTTAGTCCATTCACAATAAACTCTCCACCATCTTTGTTCCAGAGAACTATTTCCCCATAGGGGCGAGCTTCCTTTGTTGTAAATGAGTCTGGCCAACGCGATTTGAGCTTTCCTGAGAAAAGCTTAAGCCTAGAATTGACTAACAACACCAAGTCCCCCTCCTTGAATTCCTTATGCAAGATTTTCTTGTCGTGGAAGGTCTTAGTGCATTCCTTGTAAATCCTAGAACTGTCATATGCTTCAAGCCTTATCTCATCCGACTCCTCAAGTTGTATTTCCCATCTTTCTTTGGCAGATTTGACATTGAAGTTTAAGATTTTTACTGCCCACATCGCCTTATATTCAAGTTTCACTGGCAGATGATATGTTTTACCATACAACATGTAAAAAGGTGTAGTTCCGAGTGGAGTCTTGAAAGTTGTCCTATAAGCCCACAAAACGTTGTCTAGCTTGGAAGACCAATCTTTCCTAGACACTCTCTGTTTTCTCAAGTATAGTCTTGATTTGCCGGTTGGAAACTTCAACTTGACCAGTTTTTTTAGGATGGTATGGCGTTGCCACTTTGTGCTTGATATTGTGCTTTCTCAACAAGCCCTCAAACACTTTATTTATGAAGTGTGATCCTCCATCACTGATTACCACCTTTGGTGTTCCAAATCTAGGAAAGATCACACTCTTAAATATTTTGAGGACTACCATGGCGTCGTTTCCAGGGCTAGCTATAGCCTCAACCCATTTAGACACGTAATCCACTGCTACCAAGATGTACTTTATCCTATAAGAGGATTGAAAAGACCCCATGAAATCAATTCCACAGACATCAAAGACCTCGATGCCAACGACGCCAATATGCCAAAGGTGCCAATTGATAAACTAGATATTTCTATCGATTAGAAATTCGGTCTACATTGTTGTGTATGGGTATGATTATCGAACCATCTCGGGTGGTGATAACGCACTAGAACTATAAAGAATTCGCTAAGTCTAGGTTGCAACAATAGGGAGAGTTTGTCACGGATAATCCTATTTCAACTAGTAAACGAGGCAAACAATATAAGAAAGTCAATCAAAAACTCAACGAGATCATAGAAAATGTAAATTCAAGAATTAAAACAAGCAGATGGACCAGGGTAATCGAAATGGGCAGTCAATTTCATGCTATAATTGTTCAATTTTACTCAATCAATTTTGTCTTATGTCTAGTAATCTTAATTTTAGGCTAGTTCACTCCTATGATAAAAAAAATTTCCTAATCATGATATCTAAACAATCCCTTCAAAGAAATCAGAATTAGGAAACATTTAACTCAATTCCATGCAACAATTTATCCATTCTTAAACAATCATTTGGAAAGAATCAATAAAGAACATAATTATTTGGCCGGAATTTCATAGAACACCTTCTGGGAGTGAAATTCCCTAGGTCCAGAGATTAGGTGATCAATCAAATCTAGGCATTAAACATGATAACTGTGAAGAAGACAATGTTCTAATCAACCCTAAACATTAGTAGCAATCAAAATCAACCCAATCTTATCCTTAATTTATAAACTATTGAGACTACTCACACATTATGAATAGATCACTATGATAGTTTCTAAACATGATTTGAAAGATCGAGTGGGATGAGTAAATATAAAATTAAACAAAGACAAAGAGAATGGAAGAGGGGAATCCAATAAATTACCAAGTAATATCGACAAAAGAACTTAAGAAAAAATAAGAACTAGCATAAAACCTAAGTAAAAACTCTTTTTGTAAAGACTTGTTGTTCTTCCTTAAATACTTGGCAAAAACACAAAAGAAATTGTTCTTGGATTCTCTGGACGCGGAGGACCGGTGCACCTGATCGGTACTCGCTTCAGGTCTTTGTCTAGGTGGGTCACCGGTCGATGCTCCTAGTAAGTCTTCATCGGTATTGAACCCATTGTAAAGTCCGGTATTGAACCCATTGTAAAGTCTTCTCCATTGGTCCTAGTGTGGGGAACCAGGGAAGTCTGACCGGTATTGATCTTACGGCAGGTTTGTCTCGTTATGACCGGTCAAGGCTGATCGGTACTGCTGACCGTTGCTCTCTCCAGGATCCGGACTTGCACTATTTTGCTCCTAAATTGCTACATTTGATCCATTCTTCAGTTTAACTCTAACTTCGCACCTGGAATGTCAAATGATATGCAAATATGACCTAAAAGATTTAAAATGCATCATAAACTAATGCAGAATACATGAAAACAAATGATCAAAACTACTAAAATGCTATATATCAGCTTGCGACCATCGTCGTTTTACGTTTTGTGTCCCAATTTCTTATTATTTACGTTTCAACCCTCTTATCTTTTTGTATTTATTTTAAACATTCTAACTTATGCTTATTTTTCATATTAATTTGTTTTACGTCCGTGTTTAAATCTGATTTAACGCTTGAAATATTTTTATTTTCCTTGTGTTAACTCATAGTCCAACACAAATGAGTGACTGTTAAAAGAGAATTTGATGTTTATGAAACAAGAAATTCTGATTTTATACGCAAAAGATCAAGAAGGAAAACGAGAAATTCAATACAGAAAGAGAGAAAACTAAATAGTGACTTAACATTTGCTGTTTTAGATTATATCTAGCAACAAATTCTATAACAATATCTAAGTGAATCTAGCTCATTCTGGCCACGAGTGCATTTTGCTAACACTGATTATTGCATGAAGAAACACCTCTTTTAATTGTTACAAGTTGTTTGACTTTCAATCTTTGAGTCTTATCTCGCTATTGGTTTTCTTTTTTGGTTGAAAGATTTGTTTGTAAGAGAGCAAAATAGATGTAATTGATCCTTCTGGGTTGTGGTTTGAGAATTTTGAGTTTTTGGAAAGAAAAAAGTATACACTTCCAACACGTTTACATATCTTTTTGTCATTTGCAGAATGTTTACCTGGCTACGTTATATAACAAAGAACTCTATAGATCTTTGTTACTTTACAAAAAGAGGAGGGAGTTGCACAAAATAGCTGACAATTTTAAATCACTATTTTAAATAAATATACAAATGATTGGGTAAGCCAATTTTCCATAAGCAGTTTTGAAAAGTGAAATAAAATTAACAAAACTGGTAGGTAATGTACAATTTGATCTTGCTCTATTCCGAATGGGTAACATATATATAGAAAAAGGAAATGGAGTTTAGGAGGTCAGCTAGTTTTTACCTAAGCAAAACCACTTGGTAAATGGTTTCCCTTTGCTCAATTACAAATTATGACTTCCTCCGGTTTTATATCACTCCATCCGCATCAGTATCAGCTCCTCTCGGGTTTGCAAATCACCAATTTGAGCAAACGAAAACCGAACATTTGCAGCTGTGTTTCCGACTTTCTTAAAAATTTGAATCTTCCGGGTAACTATTGTGATCAACGGGAAAGTGCACAGCTTATTAGTGCAATGGTACTTGAGAACAGAGTAAACTTATCTTGGGGGAAATCCAGATTGACATGTCCGATGGCTTCTATCTGATGGTCCAGGGCCGAGTATTCCCAGTGAGTTAGAGTTGGTTATCTGTGGTGGTCGCTCAGTCTGAACATCGTTTTCTGTTCTTCTTCTCCTTTTCCATGCTTCAAACTTTGCTGTGTCGATTCCCTTGTGCACGTGCTGCGCTCCTTGTGAGTTTCCTGGTGTTTTGTATCTTTCTTGTCTTTGGAAATTCTTACCAGCAAAGCCCACAGATGAGCCATTGAAGTTTGATCGTCCGACACCTTCTTCTTCCTCTTTCTCCTGCTTCAGTTTGGAGTAGATCTGCTTGAGTCGATCCCCTGACAAATTTGAGAATGTTGAAACATAGTTCCACAATCTCATTGTCATTCCTGCATTTCGATTTCCCGTTAATGATACAACCATGGGCATCAAAGTGGTTAACTTAGTAAGAAAGTATTAAGCCCACAACTATCATTAATTATACCAATAAAAGAAATATCGCTGCAGAGTAAACCGAGGTTGAGTTACTTACTGTCTTGCTTGTATAGATCCTCTTCGTGTTCTAACACAATTTCATCTATTCTTCGCCCAAGGATTTGCAGATACCTCCGGATTTTGAAAAGCACCTATTAATGGACACAACGAATTACAGACACAGCATGCCAGAACTGGAAGATTAAAAAACTGAATCAAACCTTCTCCTTTGGCAGATCCGCACTCGTGGTTTGCAATCTTTGTAGACGTTCAAGGGTTTTGATTTCATCAGCCAAAACATCTTCACACCATTCCATCCATTTCTGCTCCTTGAACTGCTCGTAAACTTCTTCATCATCAGACATTTCTCCTTCTTCCTTCACCAACGGCTCAGCTTTTTGGGTTCTCCGAGGCCCATCTTTAGTTGTTTTTAAACTTACATTGGCAGGACCAGATTTCCCTTTACGGTCTCTTGCAGGTACTCTAAATTGGCTGAGAAGATTATCTTTAACCTTATTGGAATTTTTACGGGATGCTTTGGCATTTGTGTTTTTCCCTCCTGCTGCAGCAAGTTCCTGTGGAAAGTTAATTTCACTCTGTTAATATGTTCTTCAAGGAAGGTAACTAAAAAAATTTAAGGAAAAAAGAGTCTAAAAAGAAATCAAAGCTAGTAATATGCACCATTTCCAGAAGTGCAGTAGCACGTTCCTTTAAGTTTGGAGCACGAGGTAGAAACGTCTCATGGTGTTGAAGTTCAACAGGAGCAATCTTTTTCGTAAGTCCAAGGCTCTCATCTAGTCTTATCTTTTCCCAGTTCCCAAAACCATGATAAAGGATTCCCAGAAGCAATCTAGCATCGTCAACTGACAACACCATACAATTGAAAACATTTAGAATGTAAAACATTAAACAGGTGCTGAGATACACTCGTGAGTAATACTGAATAAGATCGCACGTACTCTGATTCCAACCACAACCTTTAGACCAATTTGAAGGTTTAAGGTATGACAACACTCTGAATTGTGTAATTGGATCGTCATATCGACTAATGCGTTTTGATAGAAGTTGCAGTCCTTGCACACGTTTTAATAGTTCGTTAGCTTTTACAGGCACACCAAAGAAGTCCAGCACAGGACCCTGCAGAGAATAGCAAATAGAACGATTGGAAATATCAAAGTGAATATACAACGATTAGAATAAGAAAACAAGCATTCAGTTCAAAAGTTTTATTTCAATTTAACCTTTGGATCAAAAATTTCTGTTTCAACAGACTCCCGACAACCATCAATTAAAGCATCAAATAGCTCAACTTGTGCTTCCTCCGGGGCTGCTTCAACAACACCACCCACCTCTTCCGCAATACATGTGATTTGGTTATGGTTCCCAAACTTCATGACCTGGATAATACAAAGAAAAATGTAACATGGGTTAGTTTAAAAACAGCACGGAGTAAACCAGTCAATCAATCTTAGCAGTACCCAAAATATTAACCTAGATACCATTGGAGCCAAGGCAACCCTTTGAAACCATAAAATCATTTGCAGGTGAACAAATTGAGCAGCCTTAAAATAACCGATTTCCAATATCTAGAAAATATGGAGAAAGGAACATCAGATCAGAATAGTTTCAACATACAGTTCGATAAAATCGTTGTGCATCTCTCTTCGGAAGATTTCCATACGACCAGCCTCTCACTTGAGCTGAAGTTCCCTCTAATATTGGAGTTGGAGGAACAAAATATTCAGCTTTTCTGCGCTTTTGACTTCGATCTGTATGCTCCGGAGGCTCAGACCCTTTCTTTTTTCTTTTACTACTCCTTTCAGGATGGCTAGGATCCACATACCTCTTCGTATTCCTAGCAGCCCGTGGTGCAAGAGCTTCCTATACAAAGGTAGTTTAGAAACTGAAAAATCTAAACAGAGCGAAAAAGAAGTTCTTACTGACGATAGATTCTTTACTTCGGCCAGAACCACAGATTCAGGTTTTATCCAACGGCTCCAAAAGGATCCATCCTCTTCAGCATTACAAAAGTTGGCAACCTGAATGCGCAGAAAAGTTAGCAGAGGAAAGCATTTCACAAAAATTAAGCATAGAAAATAGATTCAAAGATTAATTCCAAGAACCTAACTCGACGAGAGCAAGTACAAAAAGAATACATTAAGAAGTAGAAGATTTCACTATCTTGATAAAAAAACAGCCATCATAGCAGAAAAAAGCCTTGGACTACTTTTCTTTCCTCCATCTATTAGATTCCCCAAAAACTGAAGATAAAAAGGGGGAAAAAATCTGAACTCGCCTTAAAAGCACCCAAAAGTTCATGTTCTGTTTCACCAGCGTCCTTTTCCTCAACTTGCTCTGCCCTCTCTAGGATTTCGTCAATATCCATACTCAACAGCCGCTTTTTGCTTTCTTCGTCATTTTTATCCTCTTTAAAAAGTTCTTCCGCTCCAAATCTCAAGATTGCAGAAAGCTCATTCTAGAATACAAGAAATGGCTTTCTTACAGAAATGAAACCTTGGAAGGAAATCAAGCCCATAACAAACATTCAAGAGATGTTCTTACCTTATCAAAATTATTTCCCTTTTTAGTTTCTCGCTTCTCCAACCGACCCTCCGCATTAAGTTTTTGAATAACCAAATGATCAAGAACCTAAAGAATGGTGGACCAAAAAAGTTACTTCCTGACAAAGCTATGTACAAATATATATTTGGGTTTTAACGCTAACTCATTGCTAGTAGATACGTTCTCAATCATGGATCTTACACCGTTAAATAGATGACATAAAAAATTAAGTGAACTATGGAAACAAAGATTACAGAACAACCCTAAAACAGAAAATAACAGTAATTGATTTGCAGCTCAATTTTAAACTATTATATGAATATCTAAATATTCCCACTAAAGAATTGGTAATAATGTTGAAGTAGAATCATTTCATGAAGGTGAGGATGTAGAATTAAAAAATAATTGGCGCAGCTGCTAAAGAATTCATGCAAACAAAATCTGAACACAAAATTCTAAAACTAGTGTACCATTTTTCTTTTAGCACGCTCCAGGATCTCTTCCTCAACACTTTTGCTAGTGACAAATCTATAAATATTTACGACCTCTTGTTGCCCAATTCTGTGCGCTCGACTCATGGCCTGATATGAAAGGGTTGGAATTCCATCATCAGCAGAGTGATAAAAAGTAAGCATATCCACAGGACGAGAATTTTTGTTGTAGGCAAAACCTGCAGGTCATTCTGTGGATTCCAGTCGGAATCAAATATAACGACTGTATCAGCAGTAGCAAGATTGATACCCAGTCCACCAGCTCGGGTTGAAAGAAGAAAGCAGAAGTCATCACTAGAAGGTGCGTTAAAATGATCCATAGCCTGCTGACGCAGTTCTGCCTTAGTACTACCATCCAGTCTCTGGAACTGGAAACCTCTAAGAGACAGGTATTCTGCCAGGATATCTAGCATTCTAACCATCTATAAAGCAAACAGTGCAAAATGATTAATTCAGAACGTTCAAAACATACTGCAAGATTTAACGCTGCAAGATAACCAAAGTAACTTCAAAGTAACTTCAGAAATTTTTATGCAAAATTTTATCTTTTAACAGTTGTCAGAGAATACAACTTCTGAGTAACACAAACAAAGGAGTCCTATACGTTCCCGTTTTTGTTTTCTGGATGTGCCTTACAATAAACAAAGCAGCAGAACAAAAAGTAAGCCCTAGCAATAATCATATATAAATGATGCACCTCAGATATCATTCTGAACCATCTAATAAGAAATGGAAAGAACCATAACTGAAAGGAGTCCTAAATATATTCATGATATGCAATATAAATCTAAGAAGAAAAAAGGAAATCAGATGCGATGCATTCACAAGGGAATCACGAGTAATAGAACATCATATCACAAATTCATTTCAAAGACAGAAAACCACTATGAAGAACGAATGTCACTAAACCGCAGCAGCAGAGAGAAAAACACATGGTGATTAACCTAACACAGTCTAACGAACGAACAGCAGCATAATAGTAGAATTCACATATCAAAATATTTATTTCATTACACTAAAAACCATCAGGATGAAGAGAAGTCTCTAAACCGCACCTGTGAAAAGATAAGCACACGATGCTTAGTCTCACGCAGTCTAACAAGTAGCTTGTCTAGGATAACTAGCTTTCCGCTGCTTAGAATAATTTTATCCAGTTTAGTATTATCGTTTATGTCACCCCCATATCCATGGTCTGCACTTTCAAATAAGAAAGGATGATTGCAGCACTTCTTCAACTCCACCACAATGTTTAAAAGTGAGACCTGTTGGTTGTTACTAAGAGCTTGTTAGATTCACATCTATAATATCTGGAAGCTAAAGAAGTTGGGTGCATATTAAAATGGTCTACCTAACTTTCCATGGACAGGAAAAAGGAATAACTTTTCATAACCATAAACATGAGAACCTGGGTGAATCATAAAGTGGCCCCACCTGATTACCGCGAACCCCTTTATTTAAATCATGGAAGTTGCGCTCCAGTATCCATTTGTAGTACCTAAAACAGAACAACAGAACATGTTAATGATATATAAAGCCATCGAGTCAACATATAATGTCTGAAGTTATGCTTACTGTTTCTGAAGAGGGGACATCTCAACTCTTAGTATACGCTCAATTTTTGGAGGCAAAGACTTCTCAACATCCTTGATTACTCGTCGTAGAATGTGGGGTCGCAGTTCTTTGTGGAGATTGGAGAGCTAAATTTCAAAGAAGTATAAGGCTCGTGGACAATTAGATTATTCATCAAGACAGCATACGATTATGCAATGGAAAAATCTTACCTCAGACTCATTAAATGAACTAAGGTTCTTGTAGTTTTGAACGAACTCATCCTTATTTTTAAACTTGTCCGGATCAAGGAAGTGAAGCAAAGCCCTGCGAACAGTAGAAATAAGTTGTTTATCATAAGAGAAGAGTACAAGGTTATAAAAGTAGCATATACTACAAGGACGCAGTCAATGTGACAAGCGTTAGCAACGTATCTAAAGAGTGGATCAGCCATACAGAATATGAATTTAACGCTGAAAAATCTGAAATATAGAGAGGGCCATCTCCAGAGAAAGGCTAACCAAACAAGGGAAGAAAGCATACCACAGCTCTTCGACACTATTCTGTAGTGGAGTACCAGTAATAAGCAACTTGTTCTTCGTGCTAAATTCCTGAAACAGATAAGATACACTACCCATTCTGAACAACCAAAAAAGAACTATCAATAGAACTTTTTTTGTTAAAGTCACATACCAAAAGGGCAGTATACAGCTGTGCCTCACTATTTTTCAGTCTATGCGCTTCATCCACCATCAAGTAAATCCACTTAATCTTGGAGAGAACAGCTTTATCCTTCAGAACCACCTCATAGGTAGTCAACAGTGCATTGAATTTTATGGGCCGGCCAACTTTCTTTTCGTTGTAAAATTCGTATTGCTGACAAACCTGAAGCCAGAACATGACACAAATCAAAATTCTATAACACAAGGATAGAGGGAAAGAGAAGTTTAAATATATTGTTTTACTGCCCGTCCATACTGAAACGTGGTGGAGACAAAAACATCAAAACTCTTAAATTGATAACTAAAGCCACACTATATCCATTTTGGATAAATAAAATGTTTAGGCCAGGAAAATAAAGAATTTTAAAGAGAATGGAGACTAGAGTAACTCTACACCCTGAAGATTATTAGAAGCAATAACGATGACCAACATTTTGCTTTGTTTCTCACCTCTCGACTCGCCCGAGTGCCAACATATACTATTATATTCATGTCGGGAAGCCACTTTCTGAATTCTTTAGCCCAATTAGCTAAAGTTGACAAAGGCACAACAACGAGAAATGGACCTGGAATCTGTTGGGTATTCTGCAAAAAAGAGAATAACAAAATCCTAACAAAAGAAAAGTGGGAATGCTGAGAAAAAAAAGAGAGAACTATATTCCTAACTCATGAGAAAACTTCAGACAGCGCTGACTTGAAAAGAAAAAATTCTCACCTGCAAAAACCCAAGCATTGAAACTGACTGAACAGTTTTACCAAGACCCATTTCGTCAGCTAAAATGACATTGGTGTCATTAAGCCAGCTGGAAAATGAAAGGAAGCTAACCATTTGACCAAACAGACGAGTAAAGTATTATAAGCATCTATGAAGTGAGATAAGAAGCACACCTGTTGACAAGAAAATTCAAACCCTCCAGCTGATAGTCCCGAAGCGTACCTCCTCTTAGCCACTCAGGCTGCTCATCAAGCTTCCGCAAACTTGCTAGATAGAAAAGTAATCAGAACTAAGCATTAGAAAAAGACTTTTCACCCACCCTATATTGTCAGGGATAAAGTTGGAGTGCAAGCATAACTTTGCAACCATACGGACAGAGCATATACATCTAAGCGATGCTTCTCTTAAGTACTTCGTTAGTTTTTCTATTGCATGGTATAATTCAAATTCATGAGCTGGTTAGAAGAAACTAGCAAAACCATCACAAGAACAGCAGAAGAAAGCAGCATTAAAAAGTATTCTTATGTGAATAAGAAAAGACAAAGACGCTGCCCATTTTCTAAATCAAAATTTAGATGAGCATCCCTTTCAGATACAGAGGTCAAGAATGAAGAGACCAAACTAGCGAGAACCAGTTCACAACGGCAGTTTCTTTGTAGTATAGTATTTTTCTTAAAACTAACCTTATACTGGGAAAAAAGAAAAAAATTACAAAACTACTTATTCACGTAACAGACCTTTTCCTTTAGTACGCTGCTGTTCCACCATTTTCCCTTGGACGGCAATTGAAATTTCACGAGCCTGAATCAAAGAAGTATTGCCACAAATGTTAGAGAAACTTAGATTTTTTATGGATTTGGTTCTGCAAAAATGAAACCATAAATAATACACTAGTCCAAATATAACAGACACACTTCAATAAGCTAAATATTTTGTCTTCTTAGCCTGCTTGATATTTTATAAGCATGAGCATTTACATGTATGACCTTGCACTATATAACAATATGTAAACTTGTTGAAGAACTAACATCAATCACCTCGTGACAAAACGGAGGGGAAAAACAAGAAATACGGCAGGGCAAAGAGATACAAAATAAAAGCGAAGTGGCGAAGTTAAAGCAGAATTTAAACGGAAAACAAACTATACCTTATACTCATCAATAGTAACTTGTGCAAATGTTATATCGACATCCTTCTCCCTAAACCAACAGAGGAAGAAAATGATATTTGATGGGGAATAGATGGATACACGATTACAAGTTCTAGAACTTTCATAGCATACTTCTCTATTTAGGAAACAATACACTGTCAAAATAAATAAATAAAACAAAGAAAAAAGGAAACCAGGTCCATCCAGAGTATTAGAGAAGAGACTTAATCAACAGTGAAAATAGGGGAGGCCCCAGTTATCAAACCCTCCACATTAAGAAAATAAAGAAAGAAACCATTCGGCAAATACCCATTTTTTCTTGGGGTGGTAGAGAATAACAAGTAACCAACAGACAAATTTCCACATCCTATCATCAAACATCAATTAGAAAATGACACTAGAGCAAAAAATTATACCAAGTAGCTTCAGCATAAGATAGCCCTTGCCACTTTACGAGATACTCTGGCACCACATCACCTGAACCATCTTTGCTTATTCGATCTGCAATTATTCTCTCTACCTAAATAACACAAACTAAATTAGCTCACAGGAAAAATACTCAAATATATATTGCAAAAGCAATAGAATAAAATTGAAGAGGATAAGGCGTGAATGAGATTGCAAGGTGTGATGTACCGGAAACACTAACCTGACTATTTTGCTTGATAATGTCTAGATCCATTTCTTTGCTCACATCATTTACTTCAATCTAAAAGGTTGAACAATATATCAAACGGAGGAATTTCAGATATATAGACCATAGCCTCACAAGTCAATTTGACAAATATTAATACATACTATGGCAGTATTATATAACATGATAGTGCTCAAGTATAAACATAGTTTAAAAGTTAAACAAGAAATATAACCATGATTGGACCATCAGTGTTACATCTTATGGAGTTCTCTATTGTAGATTTTGAGGATAAAAAACACGGAAGACGTTGCAATATTCAAACATTACCTCCTCCCGTGAAAGTGCTACCCTATACCTAATCTCCTCCATTGCTTTCTTGGTGTAGTTAAGAACCTTCTTGAAGCCACTAAGCTGCAAGAATGCAAAAGAACACAACGAAAGGAGTTAGTAAAAGATAACGGCACCCTCAAGAATATTGCATTTTGAACCAGTCCACACAGCAGATATTCCTTGATGTAAAGGGGTGGGGGCACCTTCTGTACTATGTATATCGATGCAATAGATTGATCAAGAATAATTTTAAGTAGTCATCAGGACGTACATTTTGGAGATCACTTAATGATTTCCACAGACAATGCAAGTGTGATTGGCCTTTCCATTTTATAAGGAATTCCATTTCATTCCAATCTGGCTCAGTATCAAAAAGTTGGTTTAATAGAACAGGAACTTTTAATTTTTTGTTCGTGTGAGGATCTTCACTCATGGCCTTCGGCTGATGCCACAGCACTTTTTCAATAACATCACCATCCTCCTCTTCAATGTCATCCTAACCAATGTATATGAATAAATCAGAAGAATATAGAAAACAGAGAATATGAGACTATTAAAAAGCTGGGCATGGCTTCAAAAGATTATTGTTTTCTCTAGCTCAAGTAAATGGGTGCTTTAGGTGAAATATTTCAAGTTAATCAAATCAAAATAGTACAAGTTCTCCAGAACGAGCGCAGCATCAGGACCTAAGTTAAATCTAACTTGATTCCGACTAGAAAGAATACATTTCAAGTGAAGATTATGACTATAACAATGGCTTAGAACGCATTTGAAAAGTCTCATGACACTACTGCCTGCTTCTAACAAATGTCCCAAATACAACAATCAAACATATGAAAGCTGAGGGTGGGAAAAGTCCCACGTATATCTTTAATATATAAAAAGAAATGATACCTTCTGGTTTTTTCGATTTCTACCATCATCTATATCTTCACTGTCATCACTCTCCACATAAGAGACTTTCCGAACAGATCTGGTGGAGCTGCGAACTTCACTACTCTGCCCTGTAGTATTTGTAGACCTTCCATTGTTTTGTCGAAGAGTTATGCCTCTTCTGGACATGCTTCTAAAACCATCGTCATTGTCATTTTCAGAGTCCTCTGAGAAGTCTTCTGGATATGATGTTTTCCTCTTTTGTCGACTAGAAGCATGGGATGATTTCCGTTCGAGTTCAGTGCTTGGTTTCCGGAAACCTTTACTTTGTTGCCTAATCTTAGGCTTTTTTATGTCACAGTCATCCTCATAATCACAAAGATCGATGTCATCATCACTCTCAAGATCTTCATCAGAAACGTCCCAAGCTTGGTCATGCTATAATTAAACAACTACTCAGTTGGAAAAAATCCCATCAAAACTATAACAAGTTAGAAGCTAGAACACAGTATGTCAACAATAATGAAGTTTTCTCCTTTTGAATGGTAGATTTAGTTACGAATATAGCTCAGAAAGCATCTCAAATTCTTTTGATTAATTTTAGCTTCATTGTAAAGAAAATGTATACCGACACAAGAACTGTAAGAAATCAAACCTTCCCTGAATCACCATCAGGAACGGCATCATAGGGCTCAAAGTCAGCATCTTCAGGGTCATCGTCTGTTGAGAAATAAGATCACAATGTCACTATGGTCAAACCAAATACTTTGTGTGGAAGCATTAAAAGGAAAAAACATGGACGCAAGTTCAAGTACACAGTACGAATAAACATGCAGTCATACTATATAGGAATTAAAAATTAAAAGAGTTTACCATCTGCTTCCTCCTCTTCATAGTCCATATCAGCATCAACATCGTGTTCATGATTACCATCACCGTAGTGAATATTTTTGTGAATTGCTCTAGAGGATCTTGACTTGCTATGCAAAGCAGATCCTGTCTTTGGCAGTGACCTAGAATTTATATGATTGCTATACCCTTTGTAGTGCACATGGTCACTTTGATTATCTTCATCTTGTTCATAATATTCATCAGACAACATTTCATCTGCTGGAAGATCAGCTTGGCAACTTTGATGATTTTTCCTTTCTTTATTGTTCTCAATTTCATTTTCGGAATCTATTTTTTCACTCTGGTCGTTAGAGAGATTATCTTCAGAATGATATGCTTCTCTGTAGCCAGATTGTGAATCTTTGGCAGAATCGGAGCCCTCTCTCTGTCCCATTGGCTGACAGTCTTTCCAAAATGTGGAACCCCACTTACCAGATACACCCATTCTCCTTCCCGAAGGTTGATAACGGGAATCAACAGGACCAGCTACATTACCTATTTTAGGTTGATTTTGCTGCCTAATACTACATCCTGGTTCTGCATCAATTTGATACTGTACGTCCATATTCATGTCAAAGCCTCTTTCACTATAAGTACCATCTATATCTTCATTCAAAGGTGATCTCTGAAAAGTAGCAGCGTTTTGCCGATCATCGTTTTCATCGAAAACATTATGTGATATAGTATCGTTTGAGTAGTTCCTAAAGAAAGCCATCTTCTCACATGAAGCCCACAATATAAGTAACCTCTCTCTTGCAGTCGACCTTCTACTGTCTCAATTGGACTAAGGGAAAAAAAAAGGCAAAGGGAGTTATTGAGCTACATAAGTTTTTTTGATAAAAAACCTATACTTCACACTAAAATGCAGAGCATTGTATTTCAGTGGAAATTAAAGTTATCCAAGAATTATAATTTATATATTTACCAGAACAACACATATCTAACAGAAGCTGCTGTTCAGAAACAAGGTAAGGAAGATGCTCTCTTCTTCAATTGAGCAAAAACCACGAGACCAAAATCAATCATAAACGAGGATAATATATAAAATGTCTTACCAATCAAGATATTAATTTCATTGGAAAGCAAATGAATAAAAGAGTTGAAACGCAGATCCACCAGACAAAACACTAATAAAAATTCAAAATCAATATTAAATCCCACTAAATCTCGAATCATCATCTAAAACGAACCCTAAAATCAAGTTTTCGTAAACAAAACAAACTACAAACGCTTGTTCATATGTTCAAACAAAGAAAAAAAGAGAAGAAACTATTTTACATACACACAGTTCTCACAATAACTCAGGGAAAATTGACAGAAAACAACGGAACCATAAGTAGCGACGTAAATGGAAAAAAATCCAAACCAATCTTATCAGGAATCTCACCGGAACAATCTAATCTAATATAATCCTCGTCGCTGGACAAAAACGGAGTCTATTGGCAACGTTTTTCTGGGAATTGGAGTTTGTGTCTAAAAGGAGAAAACGGTTTTCTGGTGACTGAGGATCGTAAATTAAGACGATGGAGAGGTTAGGAGCTGTGTTCACGGTGGACGAAGAGGGAAAAACGATGGAGTGTTTGGATGGATCTTCCCGTCGGCTGCGAGAGAAGGAAAGAGGGAGGATTTGTAGTGAGAGAAAGCGTAATATTGATTTGGAGAGAGAGGGATTGGGTTATGGAACGATTTGCTGACTGTGTTGTGTTTTGCTTTTTCTCTTAATCCTAATATATATGGACATTATTTTTTTCTTCTAAACAGGTAAGTTTATTAATTAGGGTTAGGGATTTTCTTTTTCTTTTTTTTGGCAAAGAAAGAAGTATTAAATACTTGGTTGGGTTTAATCTGGTTAACAAAGTAATCGTTTTCGAAATTGGATAATTAAGAAGAAATATATACGCCGATAATTATTTCTCGATAAAAAACACTCTACACGCCGCTCTGGTAAATCATTTCTTCGATATCGTCATCTTCTCCGAAATCGTAATCTTCTCAGAAATCTCAGAAACACTATAGTTAGTAAGTAATTTCTCCGAAATCGTCATCGTCTTCGTCGTATTCTCAGGTAAGTGGAAACTGTGTTTGGTTTATGTTAAGACTGAGTTTGATTTCCGTTGCGACTGAATTTGATTCTCTCGCGTCTGAGTTTGTTTTTAATTATGGCTGAGTATGATTTATATTGTGGTTGTGTTATATAATAGGTAAAGGTTGAGATAGTTTTTGTATCGGGCTGGATAATACATAATGTTGTCGCTGAAACTAACTTAGGGCTGAGTTACGTTACATACGATGGTTGATTTAGTCATAATTGAAAAATACACGTCACTAAACCATATGCGATATGTACAATCTAGTTGGTTGGTTTATATATTAAATACATGGATGTGTTTACTCTAGTTAACAAATAAACCGTTTTCGAAACCGTATAATTAAGGAGAAATCTACACGCCAGTAATTATTCTCGGTAAAAACACTCTACACGCCACTCTAGTAAATCATTTCTCTGATATCGTCATCCCCTCCGAAAATCGTCACCTTCTCTGAAATCGTAATCTTCTCAGAAATCTCTGAAACACTCTAGTTAGTTAAGTCATTTATCTGAAATCGTCATAGTCGTCGTCGTATACTCCGGTAAGTGGCGACTGTGTTTGATTTATGTTAAGACTGAGTTTG